>CAWUFW010007666.1:600000-805000 GCA_963921515.1 Calotriton arnoldi | reverse complement strand
TGCATAGCTACGTGTAGTTGAAGCTGTACTTCACGTAGCTACGTGAAGTGCTACTACGCAAACTACGCCCAGGCTTACTGGTAACACTTAAAACATTTAATTTAAAAAGGAACAAAATGATGGGGTTAATTTTGTCATAAAAATTATGGGTAGTGCTGTAGAAAGAAAAATTAGGACATGTTTCAAGTGTGATCTCAAATATCTTCCTGTTATATTTCAACAGGAGCAGCCTGTCAGTTGATGCCTTTGTGTTCTACTGCAGTTTCCCAGAGTGTTCTAAAGAACAACTAGAGTGCTAACAGCCTTACTTATGACAAAAGTATGGCACACCTGAAGCCATCTTGATTGGAATAAACTGGTAACACTTAAAACATTTAATTTAAAAAGGAACAAAATGATGGGGTTAATTTTGTCATAAAAATTATGGGTAGTGCTGTAGAAAGAAAAATTAGGACATGTTTCAAGTGTGATCTCAAATATCTTCCTGTTATATTTCAACAGGAGCAGCCTGCCAGTTGATGCCTTTGTGTTCTACTGCAGCTTCCCAGAGTGTTCTAAAGAACAACTAGAGCGCTAACAGCCTTACTTATGACAAAAGTATGGCACACCGGAAGCCATCTTGATTGGAATAAACCGTTAATACTTAAAACATTTAATTTAAAAAGGAACAAAATGAGGGTTTTTTTTTTAAATAGAAATTATGGTTAGTGCTGCAGAAAGAAAAATGAGGGCATGTTTTAAGTGAGATCTCAAATCCTCTTCTATTTCATTAGAAAATTCTGACATGCAGACTGAAACAATCACTTTCAATACCAGCAGCAGACTTCCAGTTAACTCCCTGGTGAGCAGTAGCTTTAGTACAGTGATCTAATGAGCAACTAGAGTGCTAACATTCTGAATTTATGGCAAATGTGAGACACATCTGAATGCCTTCTTGATGGAATCAAAGTAAAAAACTGAAAGCATTTCCTACTGAGGAGACTGCAGTAAATGAGGAAATTAGGAAACTTCATAACAAAGAAGTCTTCCAAGATGGCCACCAGAGAAAAAAGAGCCCAAATGTAGCACAAATATTACCCAGATGTATCCCACATATAGCCCAATGACAAAAGTGTGCAAAACACTTTTTATTTTTAGTTTTTTTGCAGTTTTATGTAGTGCAGACTGGTCAGGTATTGGAGCGTTGCATCTTAAAACATGACCCCCTACACTACAAAAACACTACTGCACTACTCTAAACCCTAAAACACTACCCCAGCACGACTCCCTACACTACACAAGCACCACTGCACTATCCTAAACCCTAAAACACTACCCCCAGCATGACCCCCTACACTACACAAACACCACTGCACTACCCTAAACCCTAAAACACTACCCCCAGAACGATCCCCTACACTACCCAAACACCACTGCACTAACCTAAATCCTAAAACAATACCCCCAGCACGACCCCCTACACTACCCAAACACCACTGCACTACCCTAAAACATGACCCCCTACACTACACAAACACCACTGCACTACCCTAAACCCTAAAAGACTACCCCCAGCACGACCCCCTACACTACACAAGCACCACTGCACTACCCTAAACCCTAAAACACTACCCCCAGAACGACCCCCTACACTGCCCGAACACCACTGCACTGCCCTAAACCTTGAAACACCAGCCCCTGCACGACCCCCTACAATGTTTGAACACCACTGCACTGCCCTAAACCCTGAAACACCACCCCCAGCACGACCCCCTACACTGCGCGAACACCACTGCACTGCCCTAAACCCTGAAACACCACCCTCTTCACGACCCCCTACACTGACCGAACACCACTGCACTGCCCTAAACCCTGAAACACCACCCCCAGCACGGCCCCCTACACTGCCCAAACACCACTGCACTGCCCTGAACCCTGAAACACTATCCCCAGCAAGACCCCCTACACTGCCCAAACACCACTCCACTGCCCTATACGCTGAAACATCACCCCCAGCAAGACCCCCTACACTGCCCGAACACCACTGCACTGCCCTAAACCCTGAAACACCACCCCCAGCACGACCCCCTACACTGCACGAACACCACTGCTCTGCCCAAAACCCTGAAACACCAGCCCCAGCACGACCCCCTACACTGCCCGAACACCACTGCACTGCCCTAAACCCTGAAACACCAGCCCCAGCACGACCCCCTACACTGCCCGAACACCACTGCACTACCCTAAACCCAGAAACACCACCCCCAGCACGACCCCCTACACTGCCTGAGCACCACTGCACTGCCCTAAACCCTGAACACCAGCCCCAGCACGACCCCCTACACTGCCCGAACACCATTGCACTGCCCTAAACCCTGAAACACCAGCCCCAGCACGACCACCTACAATGCACGAACACCACTGCACTGCCCTAAACCCTGAAACACCAGCCCCAGCATGACCCCCTACACTGACCGAACACCACTGCACTGCCCTAAACCGTGAAACACTAGCCCCAGCACGACCCCCTACACTGCCAGAACACCATTGCACTGCCCTAAACCCTGAAACACCAGCCCCAGCACAACCCCCTAAACTGGCCGAACACTACTGCACTGCCCTAAACCCTGAAACACCACCCGTGCACGACCCCCTACACTGCCCGAACACCACTGCACTGCCCTAAGCCCTGAAACACCACCCCCAGCACGACACCCTACACTGCCCGAACACCACTGCACTGCCATAAACCCTGAAACACCATTCCCCCTGCACGACCCCCTACACTGCCCGAACACTACTGCACTGCCCTAAACCCTGAAACACCATCCCCAGCACGACCCCCTACACTGCACAAACACCCCTGCACTGCCCTAAACCCTGAAACACTACCCCCAGCAAGACCCCCTACACTGCCCGAACACCACTGCACTGCCCTAAACCCTGAAACATCACCCCCAGCAAGACCCCCTACACTGCCCGAACACCACTGCCATAAACCCTGAAACACCACCCCCAGCAAGACCCCCTACACTGCCCGAACACCACTGCACTACCCTAAACCCTACAACACTACCCCCAGCACGACCCCCTACACTACACAAGCACCACTGCACTACCCTAAACCTTAAAACACTACCCCCAGAACGACCCCCTACACTGCCCAAACACCACTTCACTGCCCTAAACCTTGAAACACCAGCCCCTGCATGACCCCCTACACTGCCCGAACACCACTGCACTGCCCTAAACCCTGAAACACCACACCCAGCACGACCCCCTACACTGCCCGAACACCACTGCACTGCCCTAAACCCTGAAACACCACCCCCAGCACGGCCCCCTACACTGCCCAAACACCACTGCACTGCCCTAAACCCTGAAACACCAGCCCCAGCAAGACCCCCTACACTGCCCGAACACCACTGCACTGCCCTAAACCCTGAAACACCAGCCCCAGCACGACCCCCTACACTGCCCGAACACCACTGCACTACCCTAAACCCATAAACACCACCCCCAGCACGACCCCCTACACTGCCTGAGCACCACTGCACTGCCCTAAACCCTGAAACACCAGCCCCAGCATGACCCCCTACACTGCCCGAACACCACTGCACTGCCCTAAACCCTGAAACACCAGCCCCAGCACGACCACCTACACTGCACGAACACCACTGCACTGCCCTAAACCCTGAAACACCAGCCTCAGCATGACCCCCTACACTGCCCGAACACCACTGCACTGCCCTAAACCGTGAAACACTAGCCCCAGCACGACCCCCTACACTGCCAGAACACCATTGCACTGCCCTAAACCCTGAAACACCAGCCCCAGCACAACCCCCTACACTGCCCGAACACCACTGCACTGCCCTAAACCCTGAAACACCACCCCGTGCACGACCCTCTACACTGCCCGAACACCACTGCACTGCCCTAAACCCTGAAACACCAGCCCCAGCATGACCCCCTACACTGCCCGAACACCACTGCACTGCCCTAAACCGTGAAACACTAGCCCCAGCTCGACCCCCTACACTGCCAGAACACCATTGCACTGCCCTAAACCCTGAAACACCAGCCCCAGCACAACCCCCTACACTGCCCGAACACCACTGCACTGCCCTAAACCCTGAAACACCACCCCGTGCACGACCCCCTACACTGCCCGAACACCACCGCACTGCCCTAAACCCTGAAACACCACCCCCAGCAAGACCCCCTACACTGCCCGAACACCACTGCGCTGCCCTAAACGCTGAAACACCAGCCCCTGCATGACCCCCTACACTGCCCGAACACCACTGCACTGCCCTAAACCCTGAAACACCACCCCCAGCACGGCCCCCTACACTGCCCAAACACCACTGCACTGCACTAAACCCTGAAACACTATCCCCAGCAAGACCCCCTACACTGCCCAAACACCACTCCACTGCCCTAAACCCTGAAACATCACCCCCAGCAAGACCCCCTACACTGCCCGAACACCACTGCCCTAAACCCTGAAACACCACCCCCAGCACGACCCCCTACACTGCCCGAACACCACTGCACTGCCCTAAACCCTGAAACACCACCCCCAGCACGACCCCCTACACTGCCCGAACACCACTGCTCTGCCCAAAACCCTGAAACACAAGCCCCAGCACGACCCCCTACACTGCCCGAACACCACTGCACTGCCCTAAACCCTGAAACACCAGCCCCAGCACGACCCCCTTATACTGCCCGAACACCACTGCACAACCCTAAACCCATAAACACCACCCCCAGCACGACCCCCTACACTGCCTGAGCACCACTGCACTGCCCTAAACCCTGAAACACTAGCCCCAGCATGACCCCCTACACTGCCCGAACACCACTGCACTGCCCTAAACCCTGAAACACCAGCCCCAGCACGACCACCTACACTGCACGAACACCACTGCACTGCCCTAAACCCTGAAACACCAGCCCCAGCATGACCCCCTACACTGCCCGAACACCACTGCACTGCCCTAAACCGTGAAACACTAGCCCCAGCACGACCCCCTACACTGCCAGAACACCATTGCACTGCCCTAAACCCTGAAACACCACCCCGTGCACAACCCCCTACACTGCCCGAACACCACTGCACTGCCCTAAACCCTGAAACACCACCCCCAGCATGACACCCTACACTGCCCGAACACCACTGCACTCCCTAAACCCTGAAACATCACCCCCAGCAAGACCCCCTACACTGCCGTACACCACTGCCATAAACCCTGAAACACCACCCCCAGCAAGACCCCCTACACTGCCCGAACACCACTGCACTGCCCTAAACCCTGAAACACCAGCCCCAGCACCACCCACTACATTGCCCGAACACCACTGCACTGCCCTAAACCCTGAAACACCACCCCCTGCATGACCCACTACACTGCCCGAACACCACTGCACTGCCCTAAACCCTGAAACACCATTCCCCTGCACGACCCCCTACTCTGCCCGAACACTACTGCACTGGCCTAAACCCTGAAACACCATCCCCAGCACGACCCCCTACACTGCACGAACACCCCTGCACTGCCCTAAACCCTGAAACACTACCCCCAGCAAGACCCCCTACACTGCCCGAACACCACTGCACTGCCCTAAACCCTGAAACATCACCCCCAGCAAGACCCCCTACACTGCCCGAACACCACTGCCCTAAACCCTGAAACACCACCCCCAGCAAGACCCCCTACACTGCCCGAACACCACTGCACTGCCCTAAACCCTGAAACACCAGCCCCAGCACGACCCCCTACATTGCCCGAACACCACTGCACTGCCCTAAACCCTGAAACACCACCCCCTGCATGACCCACTACACTGCCCGAACACCACTGCACTGCCCTAAACCCTGAAACACCACCCCCAGCACGACCCCCTACACTGCCCGAACACCATTGCACTGCCCTAAACCCTGAAACACCACCCCCTGCATGACCCCCTACACTGCCCGAACACTACTGCACTGCCCTAAACCCTGAAACACCGCCCCCAGCATGACCCCCTACACTGCACGAACACTACTGCACTGCCCTAAACCTTGAAACACCAGCCCCAGCAAGACCCCCTACACTGCCCGAACACCACTGCACTGCCCTAAACCCTGAAACATCACCCCCAACAAGACCCCCTACACTGCCCGAACACCACTGCCCTAAACCCTGAAACACCACCCCCAGCAAGACCCCCTACACTGCCCGAACAACACTGCAGTGCCCTAAACCCTAAAACACCACCCCCAGCACGACCCCCTACACTGCCCGAACACCACTGCTCTGCCCAAAACACTGAAACACCAGCCCCAGCACGACCCCCTACACTGCCCGAACACCACTGCACTGCCCTAAACCCTGAAACACCACCCCCAGCACGACCCCCTACACTGCCCGAACACCACTGCACTGCCCTAAACCCTGAAACACCACCCCCAGCACGACCGCCTACACTGCCCGAAAACCACTGCACTGCCCTAAACCCTGAAACACCAGCCCCAGCACGACCCCCTACACTGCCCAAACACCACTGCCCTGCCCTAAACCCTCAAACACCAGCCCCAGCACGACCCCCTACACTGCCCGAACACCACTGCACTACCCTAAACCCTGAAACACCAGCCCCAGCAAGACCCCCTACACTGCCCGAACACCACTGCACTGCCCTAAACCCTGAAACACCAGCCCCAGCAAGACGCCCTACACTGCCCGAACACCACTGCACTGCCCTAAACCCTGAAACACCACCCCCAGCAAGACCCCCTACACTGCCCGAACACCACTGCGCTGCCCTAAACGCTGAAACATCAGCCCCAGCAAGACCCCCTACACTGCCCGAACACCACTGCTCTGCCCAAAACCCTGAAACACAAGCCCCAGCACGACCCCATACACTGCCCGAACACCACTGCACTGCCCTAAACCCTGAAACACCAGCCCCAGCACGACCCCCTACACTGCCCGAACACCACTGCTCTGCCCAAAACCCTGAAACACAAGCCCCAGCACGACCCCCTACACTGCCCGAACACCACTGCACTGCCCTAAACCCTGAAACACCACCCCCAGCACGACCCCCTACACTGCCCGAACACCACTGCTCTGCCCAAAACCCTGAAACACAAGCCCCAGCACGACCCCCTACACTGCCCGAACACCACTGCACTGCCCTAAACCCTGAAACACCAGCCCCAGCACGACCCCCTACACTGCCCGAACACCACTGCACTACCCTAAACCCATAAACACCACCCCCAGCACGACCCCCTACACTGCCTGAGCACCACTGCACTGCCCTAAACCCTGAAACACCAGCACCAGCATGACCCCCTACACTGCCCGAACACCACTGCACTGCCCTAAACCCTGAAACACCAGCCCCAGCACGACCACCTACACTGCACGAACACCACTGCACTGCCCTAAACCCTGAAACACCAGCCCCAGCATGACCCCCTACACTGCCCGAACACCACTGCACTGCCCTAAACCGTGAAACACTAGCCCCAGCACGACCCCCTACACTGCCAGAACACCATTGCACTGCCCTAAACCCTGAAACACCAGCCCCAGCACAACCCCTACACTGCCCGAACACCACTGCACTGCCCTAAACCCTGAAACACCACCCTGTGCACGACCCCCTACACTGCCCGAACACCACTGCACTGCCCTAAACCCTGAAACACCACCCCCAGCATGACACCCTACACTGCCCGAACACCACTGCACTGCCCTAAACCCTGAAACATCACCCCCAGCAAGACCCCCTACACTGCCCGAACACCACTGCCCTAAACCCTGAAACACCACCCCCAGCAAGACCCCCTACACTGCCCGAACACCACTGCACTGCCCTAAACCCTGAAACACCAGCCCCAGCATGACCCCCTACATTGCCCGAACACCACTGCACTGCCCTAAACCCTGAAACACCACCCCCTGCATGACCCACTACACTGCCCGAACACCACTGCACTGCCCTAAACCCTGAAACACCATTCCCCCTGCACGACCCCCTACTCTGCCCGAACACTACTGCACTGGCCTAAACCCTGAACCACCATCCCCAGCACGACCCCCTACACTGCACGAACACCCCTGCACTGCCCTAAACCCTGAAACACTACCCCCAGCAAGACCCCCTACACTGCCCGAACACCACTGCACTGCCCTAAACCCTGAAACATCACCCCCAGCAAGACCCCCTACACTGCCCGAACACCACTACCCTAAACCCTGAAACACCACCCCCAGCAAGACCCCCTACACTGCCCGAACACCATTGCACTGGCCTAAACCCTGAAACACCAGCCCCAGCACGACCCCCTACATTGCCCGAACACTACTGCACTGCCCTAAACCCTGAAACACCACCCCCTGCATGACCCACTACACTGCCCGAACACCACTGCACTGCCCTAAACCCTGAAACACCACCCCCAGCACAACCCCCTACACTGCCCGAACACCATTGCACTGCCCTAAACCCTGAAACACCACCCCTGCACGACCCCCTACACTGCCCGAACACTACTGCACTGCCCTAAACCCTGAAACACCGCCCCAGCATGACCCCCTACACTGCACGAATACTACTGCACTGCCCTAAACCTTGAAACACCAGCCCCAGCAAGACCCCCTACACTGCCCGAACACCACTGCACTGCCCTAAACCCTGAAACAGCACACCCAACAAGACCCCCTACACTGCCCGAACACCACTGCCCTAAACCCTGAAACACCACCCCCAGCAAGACCCCCTACACTGCCCGAACAACACTGCAGTGCCCTAAACCATAAAACACCACCCCCAGCACGACCCCCTACACTGCCCGAACACCACTGCTCTGCCCAAAACACTGAAACACCAGCCCCAGCACGACCCCCTACACTGCCCGAACACCACTGCACTGCCCTAAACCCTGAAACACCACCCCCAGCACGACCCCCAACACTGCCCGAACACCACTGCACTGCCCTAAACCCTGAAACACCACCCCAGCACGACCGCCTACACTGCCTGAAAACCACTGCACTGCCCTAAACCCTGAAACACCAGCCCCAGCACGACCCCCTACACTGCCCGAACACCACTGCACTGCCCTAAACCCTCAAACACCAGCCCCAGCACGACCCCCTACACTGCCCGAACACCACTGCACTACCCTAAACCCTGAAACACCAGCCCCAGCAAGACCCCCTACACTGCCTGAACACTACTGCACTGCCCTAAACCATGAAACACCATCCCCAGCACGACCCCCTACACTGCACAAACACCACTGCACTGCCCTAAACCCTGAAACTCTACCCCCAGCAAGACCCCCATCACTGCCCGAACACCACTGCACTGCCCTAAACCCTAAAGCACCAGCCCCAACAAGACCCCCTACACTGCCCGAACACCACTGCACTGCCCTAAACCCTGAAACACCAGCCCCAGCACGACCCCCTACACTGCCTGAACACCACTGCACTACCCTAAACCCATAAACACCACCCCCAGCACGACCCCTACACTGCCTGAGCACCACTGCACTGCCCTAAACCCTGAAACACCAGCCCCAGCATGACCCCCTACACTTCCCGAACACCACTGCACTGCCCTAAACCCTGAAACACCAGCCCCAGCACGACCACCTACACTGCACAAACACCACTGCACTGCCCTAAACCCTGAAACACCAGCCCCAGCATGACCCCCTACACTGCCCGAACACCACTGCACTGCCCTAAACTGTGAAACACTAGCCCCAGCATGACCCCCTACACTGCCAGAACACCATTGCACTGCCCTAAACCCTGAAACACCAGCCCCAGCACAATCTCCTCCACTGCCCGAACACCACTGCACCGCCCTAAACCCTGAAACACCACCCCGTGCACGACCCCCTACACTGCCCGAACACCACTGCACTGCCCTAAACCCTGAAACACCACCCCCAGCACGACACCCTACACTGCCCGAACACCACTGCACTGCATTAAACCCTGAAACATCACCCCCCAGCAAGACCCCCTACACTGCCCGAACACCACTGCCCTAAACCCTGAAACACCACCCGCAGCTAGACCCCCTACACTGCCCGAACACCACTGCACTGCCCTAAACCCTGAAACATCACCCCCAACAAGACCCCCTACACTGCCCGAACACCACTGCCCTAAACCCTGAAACACCACCCCCAGCAAGACCCCCTACACTGCCCGAACAACACTGCAGTGCCCTAAACCATAAAACACCACCCCCAGCACGACCCCCTACACTGCCCGAACACCACTGCTCTGCCCAAAACACTGAAACACCAGCCCCAGCACGACCCCCTACACTGCCCGAACACCACTGCACTGCCCTAAACGCTGAAACACCAGCCCCAGCAAGACCCCCTACACTGCACAAACACCATTGCACTGCCCTAAACCCTGAAACACCACCCCCAGCACAACCGCCTACACTGCCTGAAAACCACTGCACTGCCCTAAACCCTGAAAAACCAGCCCCAGCACGACCCCCTACACTGCCCGAACACCACTGCACTGCCCTAAACCCTCAAACACCAGCCCCAGCACGACCCCCTACACTGCCCGAACACCACTGCACTACCCTAAACCCTGAAACACCAGCCCCAGCAAGACCCCCTACACTGCCTGAACACTACTGCACTGCCCTAAACCATGAAACACCATCCCCAGCACGACCCCCTACACTGCACGAACACCACTGCACTGCCCTAAACCCTGAAAATCTACCCCCAGCAAGACCCCCTACACTGCCCGAACACCACTGCACTGCCCTAAACCCTAAAACACCAGCCCCAGCACGACCCCCTACACTGCCCAAACACCACTGCACTGCCCTAAACCCTGAAACACCAGCCCCAGCACGACCCCCTACACTGCCTGAACACCACTGCACTACCCTAAACCCATAAACACCACCCCCAGCACGACCCCCTACACTGTCTGAGCACCACTGCACTGCCCTAAACCCTGAAACACCAGCCCCAGCATGACCCCCTACACTGCCCGAACACCACTGCACTGCCCTAAACCCTGAAACACCAGCCCCAGCACGACCACCTACACTGCACAAACACCACTGCACTGCCCTAAACCCTGAAACACCAGCCCCAGCATGACCCCCTACACTGCCCGAACACCACTGCACTGCCCTAAACTGTGAAACACTAGCCCCAGCACGACCCCCTACACTGCCAGAACACCATTGCACTGCCCTAAACCCTGAAACACCAGCCCCAGCACAATCCCCTACACTGCCCGAACACCACTGCACCGCCCTAAACCCTGAAACACCACCCCGTGCACGACCCCCTACACTGCCCGAACACCACTGCACTGCCCTAAACCCTGAAACACCACCCCCAGCACGACACCCTACACTGCCCGAACACCACTGCACTGCATTAAACCCTGAAACATCACCCCCAGCAAGACCCCCTACACTGCCCGAACACCACTGCCCTAAACCCTGAAACACCACCCCCAGCAAGACCCCCTACACTGCCCGAACACCACTGCACTGCCCTAAACCCTGAAACACCAGCCGCAGCACGACCCCCTACATTGCCCGAACACCACTGCACTGCCCTAAACCCTGAAACACCACCCCCTGCATGACCCACTACACTGCCCGAACACCACTGCACTGCCCTAAACCCTGAAACACCATTCCCCCTGCACGACCCCCTACTCTGCCCGAACACTACTGCACTGGCCTAAACCCTGAAACACCATCCCCAGCACGACCCCCTACACTGCACGAACACCCCTGCACTGCCCTAAACCCTGAAACACTACCCCCAGCAAGACCCCCTACACTGCCCGAACACCACTGCACTGCCCTAAACCCTGAAACATCACCCCCAGCAAGACCCCCTACACTGCCCGAACACCACTGCCCTAAACCCTGAAACACCACCCCCAGCAAGACCCCCTACACTGCCCGAACACCACTGCACTGCCCTAAACCCTGAAACACCAGCCCCAGCACGACCCCCTACATTGCCCGAACACCACTGCACTGACCTAAACCCTGAAACACCACCCCCAGCACGACCCCCTACACTGCCCGAACACCACTGCACTGCCCTAAACCCTGAAACACCACCCCCAGCACGACCGCCTACACTGCCTGAAAACCACTGCACTGCCCTAAACCCTGAAACACCAGCCCCAGCACGACCCCCTACACTGCCCGAACACCACTGCACTGCCCTAAACCCTCAAACACCAGCCCCAGCACGACCCCCTACACTGCCCGAACACCACTGCACTACCCTAAACCCTGAAACACCAGCCCCAGCAAGACCCCCTACACTGCCCGAACACCACTGCACTGCCCTAAACCCTGAAACACCAGCCCCAGCAAGACCCCCAACATGCCCGAACACCACTGCACTGCCCTAAACCCTGAAACACCACCCCCAGCAAGACCCCTACACTGCCCGAACACCACTGCGCTGCCCTAAACGCTGTAAACATCAGCCCCAGCAAGACCCCCTACACTGCGCGAACACCATTGCACTGCCCTAAACCCTGAAACACCACCCCCAGCAAGACCCCCTACACTGCCCGAACACCACTGCACTAAACCCGGAAACACCAGCCCCAGCAAGACCACCTACACTGCCCGAACACCACTGCACTGCCCAAAACCCTGAAACACCACCCCCAGCACGACACCCTACACTTCCCGAACACCACTGCACTGCCCTAAACCCTGAAACACCACCCCCAGCACGACCCCTACACTGCCCGAACACCACTGCACTGCCCTAAACCCTGAAACACCACCCCCTGCACGACCCCTACACTGCCCGAACACCACTGCACTGCCCTAAACCCTAAAACTCTACCCCCAGCATGACCCCCTACACTGCCCGAACACCACTGCACTGCCCTAAACCCTGACTCACCACCCCCTGCACGACCCCCTACACTGCCCGAACACCACTACACTGCCCTAAATCCAGAAACACCACCCCCAGCACGACGCCCTACACTGCCCAAACACCACTGCACTGCCCTAAACCCTGAAACACCATCCCCAGCACGACCCCCTACACTGCACGAACACCCCTGCACTGCCCTAAACCCTGAAACACTACCCCAGCAAGACCCCCTACACTGACCGAACACCACTGCACTGCCCTAAACCCTGAAACATCACCCCCAGCAAGACCCCCTACATTGCCCGAACACCACTGCCCTAAACCCTGAAACACCACCCCCAGCAAGACCCCCTACATTGCCCGAACACCACTGCCCTAAACCCTGAAACACCACCCCCAGCAAGACCCCCTACACTGCCCGAACACCACTGCACTGCCCTAAACCCTGAAACACCAGCCCCAGCACGACCCCCTACATTGCCCGAACACCACTGCACTGCCCTAAACCCTGAAACACCACCCCCAGCACGACCCCCTACACTGCCCGAACACCACTGCACTGCCCTAAACCCTGAAACACCAGCCCCTGCACGACCCCCTACACTGCCCGAACACCACTGCACTGCCCTAAACCCTGAAACACCACCCCCAGCATGACCCCCAACACTGCCTGAACACCACTGCCCTAAACCCTGAAACACCACCCCCAGCAAGACCCCCTACACTGCCCGAATACCACTGCACTGCCCTAAAGCCTGAAACACCACCTCCAACACAACCCCCTACACTGCCTGAACACCATTGCTCTGCCCTAAACCCTGAAACACTGCCCCCAGCAAGACCCCCTACACTGCCCGAACACCACTGCACTGCCCTAAACCCTGAAACATCACCCCCAGCAAGACCCCCTACACTGCCCGAACACCACTGCCCTAAACCCTGAAACACCACCCCCAGCACGACCCCCTACACTGCTCGAACACCACTGCACTGCCCTAAACCCTGAAACACCACCCCCAGCACCACCCCCTACACTGCCCGAACACCACTGCTCTGCCCAAAACACTGAAACACCAGCCCCAGCATGACCCCCTACACTGCCCGAACACCACTGCACTGCCCTAAACCCTGAAACACCAGCCCCAGCACGAACCCCTACACTGCCCGAACACCACTGCACTACCCTAAACCCAGAAACACCACCCCAAGCACGACCCCCTACACTGCACGAACACCACTGCACTGCCCTAAACCCTGAAAAACTACCCCCAGCAAGACCCCCTACAACGCCCGAACACCACTGCACTGCCCTAAACCCTAAAACACCAGCCCCAGCACGACCCCCTACACTGCCCGAACACCACTGCACTGCCCTAAACCCTGAAACACCAGCCCCAGCCCGACCCCCTACACTGCCCGAACACCACTGCACTACCCTAAACCCATAAACACCACCCCCAGCACGACCCCCTACACTGCCTGAGCACCACTGCACTGCCCTAAACCCTGAAACACCAGCCCCAGCATGACCCCCTACACTGCCCGAACACCACTGCACTGCCCTAAACCCTGAAACACCAGCCCCAGCACGAACCCCTACACTGCCCGAACACCACTGCACTACCCTAAACCCAGAAACACTACCCCCAGCAAGACCCCCTACACCGCCCGAACACCACTGCACTGCCCTAAACCCTAAAACACCAGCCCCAGCACGACCCCCTACACTGCCCGAACACCACTGCACTGCCCTA
Source organism: Calotriton arnoldi (assembly GCA_963921515.1). Taxonomy (NCBI): domain Eukaryota; kingdom Metazoa; phylum Chordata; class Amphibia; order Caudata; family Salamandridae; genus Calotriton; species Calotriton arnoldi. The sequence continues at coordinate 790,327 of CAWUFW010007666.1, read as the reverse complement.
AACCCTGAAACACCAGCCCCAGCCCGACCCCCTACACTGCCCGAACACCACTGCACTACCCTAAACCCATAAACACCACCCCCAGCACGACCCCCTACACTGCCTGAGCACCACTGCACTGCCCTAAACCCTGAAACACCAGCCCCAGCATGACCCCCTACACTGCCCGAACACCACTGCACTGCCCTAAACCCTGAAACACCAGCCCCAGCCCGACCCCCTACACTGCCCGAACACCACTGCACTACCCTAAACCCATAAACACCACCCCCAGCACGACCCCCTACACTGCCTGAGCACCACTGCACTGCCCTAAACCCTGAAACACCAGCCCCAGCATGACCCTCTACACTGCCCAAACACCACTGCACTGCCCTAAACCCTGAAACACCAGCCCCAGCACGACCACCTACACTGCACGAACACCACTGCACTGCCCTAAACCCTGAAACACCAGCCCCAGCATGACCCCCTACACTGCCCGAACACCACTGCACTGCCCTAAACTGTGAAACACTAGCCCCAGCACGACCCCCTACACTGCCCGAACACCACTGCACTGCCCTAAACCCTGAAACACCACCCCGTGCATGACCCCCTACACTGCCCGAACACCACTGCACTGCCCTAAACCCTGAAACACCACCCCCAGCACGACACCCTACACTGCCCGAACACCACTGCACTGCCTTAAACCCTGAAACATCACCCCCAGCAAGACCCCCTACACTGCCCGAACACCACTGCCCTAAACCCTGAAACACCACCCCCAGCAAGACCCCCTACACTGCCCGAACACCACTGCACTGCCCTAAATCCTGAAACACCAGCCCCAGCACGACCCCCTACATTGCCCGAACACCACTGCACTGCCCTAAACCCTGAAACACCACACCCTGCATGACCCACTACACTGCCCGAACATCACTGCACTGGCCTAAACCCTGAAACACCATCCCCAGCACGACCCCCTACACTGCACGAACACCCCTGCACTGCCCTAAACCCTGAAACACTACCCCCAGCAAGACCCCCTACACTGCCTGAACACCACTGCACTGCTCTAAACCCTGAAACATCACCCCCAGCAAGACCCCTACACTGCCCGAACACCACTGCCCTAAACCCTGAAACACCACCCCCAGCAAGACCCCCTACACTGCCCGAACACCACTGCACTGCCCTAGACCCTGAAACACCAGCCCCAGCACGACCCCCTACATTGCCCGAACACCACTGCACTGCCCTAAACCCTGAAACACCACCCCTGCATGACCCACTACACTGCCCGAACACCACTGCACTGCCCTAAACCCTGAAACACCACCCCCAGCACAACTCCCTACACTGCCCGAACACCATTGCACTGCCCTAAACCCTGAAACACCACCCCCTGCACGACCCCCTACACTGCCCGAACACTACTGCACTGCCCTAAACCCTGAAACACCGCCCCCAGCATGACCCCCTACACTGCACGAACACTACTGCACTGCCCTAAACCCTGAAACACTACCCCCAGCAAGACCCCTACACTGCCCGAACACCACTGCACTGCCCTAAACCCTGAAACATCACCCCCAGCAAGACCCCCTACACTGCCCGAACACCACTGCCCTAAACCCTGAAACACCACCCCCAGCAAGACCCCCTACACTGCCCGAACAACACTGCAGTGCCCTAAACCCTAAAACACCACCCCCAGCACGACCCCCTACACTGCCCGAACACCACTGCTCTGCCCAAAACCCTGAAACACCAGCCCCAGCACGACCCCCTACACTGCCCGAACACCACTGCACTGCCCTAAACCCTGAAACACCACCCCCAGCATGACCCCCTACACTGCCCGAACACCACTGCACTGCCCTAAACCCTAAAACACCACCCCCAGCACGACCGCCTACACTGCCTGAAAACCACTGCACTGCCCTAAAACCTGAAACACCAGCCCCAGCACGACCCCCTACACTGCCCGAACACCACTGCACTGCCCTAAACCCTCAAACACCAGCCCCAGCACGACCCCCTACACTGCCCGAACACCACTGCACTACACTAAACCCTGAAACACCAGCCCCAGCAAGACCCCTACACTGCCCGAACACCACTGCACTGCCCTAAACCCTGAAACACCAGCCCCAGCAAGACCCCCTACACTGCCCGAACACCACTGCACTGCCCCAAACCCTGAAACACCACCCCAAGCAAGACCCCCTACACTGCCCGAACACCACTGCGCTGCCCTAAACACTGAAACATCAGCCCCAGCAAAAACCCCTACACTGCGCGAACACCATTGCACTGCCCTAAACACTGAAACACCACCCCCAGCAAGACCCCCTACACTGCCCGAACACCACTGCACTAAACCCGGAAACACCAGCCCCAGCAAGACCACCTACACTGCCCGAACACCACTGCACTGCCCAAAACCCTGAAACACCACCCCAGCACGACACCCTACACTGCCCGAACACCACTGCACTGCCCTAAACCCTGAAACACCACCCCCAGCACGACCCCTACACTGCCCGAGCACCACTGCACTGCCCTAAACCCTGAAACACCACCCCCTGCACGACCCCCTATACTGCCCGAACACCACTGCACTGCCCTAAACCCTAAAACTCTACCCCCAGCATGACCCCCTACACTGCCCGAACACCACTGCACTGCCCTAAACCCTGACTCACCATTCCCCTGCACGACCCCCTATAGTGCCCGAACACCACTACACTGCCCTAAACCCAGAAACACCACCCCCAGCACGACCCCCTACACTGCCCAAACACCACTGCACTGCCCTAAAACCTGAAACACCACCCCCAGCACGACCCCCTACACTAAGCCGAACACCACTGCACTGCCCTAAACCCTGAAACACCAGCCCCTGCACGACCCCCTACACTGCCCGAACACCATTGCACTGCCCTGAACCCTGAAACACCACCCCCAGCTTGACCCCCTACACTGCCTGAACACCACTGCCCTAAACCCTGAAACACCACCCCCAGCAAAACCCCCTACACTGCCCGAATACCACTGCACTGCCCTAAAGCCTGAAACACCACCTCCAACAAAACCCCCTACACTGCCTGAACACCATTGCTCTGCCCTAAACCCTGAAACACTGCCCCCAGCAAGACCCCCTACACTGCCCGAACACCACTGCACTGCCCTAAACCCTGAAACATCACCCCCCGCAAGACCCCCTACACTGCCCGAACACCACTGCCCTAAACCCTGAAACACCACCCCCAGCACGACCCCTACACTACTCGAACACCACTGCACTGCCCTAAACCCTGAAACACCACCCCCAGCACGACCCCCTACACTGCCCGAACACCACTGCTCTGCCCAAAACACTGAAACACCAGCCCCAGCATGACCCCCTACACTTCCCGAACACCACTGCACTGCCCTAAACCCTGAAATACCAGCCCCAGCACGAACCCCTACACTGCCCGAACACAACTGCACTACCCTAAACCCAGAAACACCACCCCCAGCACGACCCCCTACACTGCCCGAGCACCACTGCCTACACTGCCCTAAACCCTGAAACACCAGCCCCAGCACGACCCCCTACACTGCCTGAACACTACTGCACTGCCCTAAACCATGAAACACCATCCCCAGCACGACCCCCTACACTGCACGAACACCACTGCACTGCCCTAAACCCTGAAAAACTACCCCCAGCAAGACCCCCTACACTGCCCGAACACCACTGCACTGCCCTAAACCCTGAAACATCACCCCCAGCAAGACCCCCTACACTGCCCGAACACCACTGCCCTAAACCCTGAAACACCACCCCAGCAAGACCCCCTACACTCCCCGAACACCACTGCACTGCCTAAACCCTGAAACACCAGCCCTAGCACGACCCCCTACACTGCCCGAACACCACTGCACTGCCCTAAACCCTGAAACACCACCCCGTGCATGACCCCCTACACTGCCCGAACACCACTGCACTGCCCTAAACCCTGAAACACCAGCCCCAGCACGACCCCCTACACTGCCCGAACACCACTGCACTGCCCTAAACCCTGAAACACAACCCCCAGCACGACCCCCTACACTACCCGAACACCACTGCACTACCCTAAACCCTAAAATACTCCCCCTGGCACGACCCCCTACACTACCCGAACACGACTGCACTGCCCTAAACCCTCAAACACTCCCCCAGCACGACCCCCTACACTACCCGAACACCACTGCACTGCCCTAAACCCTAAAACACTCCCCCAGCACGACCCCCTACACTGCCCGAACACCACTGCACTGCCCTAAACCCTAAAACACTCCCCCAGCATGACCCCCTACACTACCCAAACACCACTGCACTGCCCTAAACCCTAAAACACTCCCCCAGCATGACCCCCTGCACGACCCAAACACCACTGCACTGCCCTAAACCCTGAAACACCACCCCCAGCAAAACCCCCTACACTGCCCGAACACCACTGCACTGCCCTAAACCCTGAAACACCACCCCCAGCACGACCCCCTACACTGCCCGAACACCACTGCACTACCCTAAACCCTAAAACACGACCTCCTACACTACACAAAGACCACTGCACTACCCTAAACCCTAAAACACTACCCCCAGCACGACCCCCTACACTACACAAACACCACTGCACTACCCTAAACCCTAAAACACTACCCCCAGCACAACCCCCTACATTACCCAAACACCATTGCACTACCCTAAACCCTAAAACACTACCCCCAGCAGTACCCCCTACACTACCCAAACACCACTGCACTACCCTAAACCCTAAACCACTACCCCCAGCACGACCCCCTACACTACCCAAACACCACTGCACTACCCTAAACCCTAAAACACTACCCCCAGCACAACCCCCTACACTACCCAAACACCACTGTAATACCCTAAACCCTAAAACACTCCCCCAGCACGACTCCCTACACTATCCAAACACCACTCCACTACCCTAAACCCTAAATCTACCCCCAGCATGACCCCCTACACTACACAAACACCACTGCACTACCCTAAACCCTAAAACACTACCCCCAGCACGACCCCCTTCACTACCTAAACACAACTACACAATTTGTTACAGGCGTTGCAACGCAGGCCTGTGGTGCTTACTGGAAGTACTTGGTGGGCTAGTTGGGCCCCAGGGACCCTCAGGATTCAAGGTGACCTAATCCCCCAACTTAAAACGCGCCACGGGGCGCGTTTGCACAGTGGTGAAGGGAGGGGGGCGGGGCCTCAGGTGACATGTGCGCAAACACGCCCCTTGAATCCTGAGGGACCCTGGGGCCAACTAGCCCACCAGGTACCTTCAGTAAGCACAACAGAGTTGCGTTGCAGAGAGGTGAAAAAGGTGCGTGGCCTCGGAACGCCTCTCTGCAACTCAGCTCTGTGGTCCTAACTGTAGGTACCTGGGGGCTAGTTGGGCCCCAGGGACCCTCAGGATTCAAGGGGACTTAATCCCGCAACTTAAAACGCGCCACGGGGCGCGTTTGCACACGCGTTTTAAGAGGTAGTTTTAATCCCCCTGCCCTATTATGTACTAGGGACTTACAGAGGAGGTCATGCTAATCACAGGGGTACCCTCAACGCATAGTTTTCCCTAGTGTATGTAGGTGTTTTCACTGTATTCTAAGTGTCTTTTAGCATAGCACTGACTCTGGTTAGTCAGAGTCAGTTACCACCAGTACCCGTCTGAAAAGTTGTGGGCACAGGATGATTTTGCAACATGGCCTCTTTCTGCTCCTCTGTTGGTTCTTTCTGCACATCTTTTGCTTCTTCCTGCACTTTTCTTCGTCTTTGTGGACTTCTGTTGCTTCTTTCTGCATTTCTTTTGCTTCTTTCTGCGCTGTTTTTCTTCTTTCTTCACATGTCCTACCTCTGTAGGCATAGTTAGAAACTAGCATTTAAAAACCTTTGAAATTCACTGAAAAAACCATAGGTTTTAGGGACAGTTATAGTTAGTTGGACATTTCACTCGTACAAAACCATAGAAATTCCCCCGTTATAGTTAGTTCAGCTAACTATAACTCGCGCCCCGCAATGCACTGCTGATGACGTCACATATTACATCACTCATGACATGGTCAGTGACATCACTGATGACATCACTGATGACATCTCAAATGACATCACTGATGACATCATCCATGTGATAATTTCATGCATCTTCTCACACCCTAATATAGCTTTTGATACACCCACTCTAAATTACAGACTGCCATTCTCAAAACCATACACACTCCAATACCAATAACTACATACCCACTCACTGATTCTTAGGTCTACACACACACATCTACTCACTCACCCGTACAGTCACTCATACTTACAGTCACTCAGTACAGGACTATCATATGCACTCATACACCTATATAAACACTCACACACCGCCACTCATCCATAGAGGTACTCACACACCTAGTCAGTCATGCAAAAAATTAATCACACACCCATTTACTCACCTATACAGTTATACACACACCAGCTCACTTACTCATACAAATACTAGCACATTCTTACGCTCTTATACAATAACTGATACAAGCACACACGCATCCATACAGCCACTCTCACAATCACACACTCTCACTTATAGCCATTTAAATACTCTAACACACATATATACTGCCTTTTACATATGTAGTTACTCGCACATGTACCACTGAGATATACATTCACTCACTAACACACCCATACACACACTCACCCACCCAAGCAGTCCATCACAGATGCACTCTGAAATCATGCACCCAGTGAATCACCCACTCACACATCTATGTACAGAGTCACACACACCCCACCCACACAAACACTCAGGCAGCCATACAGATACTCAGAGAACCAATCAATAACCCATATAGACACCCATGTAGCTATTCGCAAATCCATGCATCCACTTACACACCAACAAACAGACGGATACAGACATTCACACAGTATAGTCACTAACCCATGCATTCAGTAAGATACGTTTAATCACTCACTTGTAGAGTCAGTCACGCACGTACTAAATCATCCATTCAGACACTTAAACACCCACTCATTCTTCAATACGCCTTTCCCTATATATATTAAACATATTTAAACTTTACAGAAACACACAGTCACTGGATGATGTCATCAGTGATTTCATTTGAGATGTCATCTGTGTAGGAGAGTAGGATCTGCTTCACAGGGGTACCCCCACTTTTTGCTGATACTTCACTGGTTTTCGACATTAGTCTGGCTGGGGCCCTGCTATTCAGAACCCCAGCCTAGCTGTTTCCTCTTTAAAAGGGTCTCCATGTGCCTTAGGCACATCTCTGATTGGGATCTGGAGTGCCCTTGTAAGTCCCTAGTATATGGTATACTATGTACCAAGGGCATAGGTACCTCAGAGGCCTGCCAGGGGCTGCAGCATATATTATGCCACCCCTGGTAGGCCATCCAAACTGACACCACAGGTCTGCTACTGCAGCCTGGGTAAGGTGGTGCATGCACCCCTTGCTGTGGTATAGGTTACCTATATCACTAAATGCATACACACATATAAACCTATAAGTCACTCCTAAGGCAGGCCTTATCAATCCTAAAGGCAGAGTGCATGGTTTCTATGTGAGAGGGTGCCCCTGCATGAGCAGGGCCCCTCTGCAGCGTTCGGAGACCATCTCTGATGCTGTTTGTAGTGCAGCCTGACCATATACTCTTAAACGCATTATATCCTCGCGGTAAAATGCTAACTATGGAATGGCTGCACCGAAACATGTCGTGTTTGGTGTCAAACATCTTGGAATACTACCCCCGCCAATTCTGGCGGCGGGGGTAGCATTCCACCCTTCTAGAGGGAAAGGCATGTTAACTCTGACGAGTCCGGTAACTTCTTTCCAGAGCCTGGCATCACAAAATGGATGCTACTGCCACAGACACGAGTCTGGCCTCCTGCTGCTGGACGAAACTCCGGCAGGGGAGGCCTGGACAACAGGTTTCTGTCCCAGGGAGGTGTGACCACCTCCCCAGACAGGACAATGTGTATTGGGGCTGGGCGGGAGCACTTTCGGGTGCTTTGAAGTCCTGCACTGGGGGCACATTTGGTGTCCCTGTGCATACCCCAGTTCAAACCGGATCAGGGGCTTGCAGCCCCTGCTTTGGCGCGAACTGGACAAAGGGAAAGGGGTGTAGCCACCCCTCTGCCCTGACCCACCCATAGGTGGGGCCACAGAGTAGTCCATCCCCTATTTTTGGAATAAAGGTAGGAACCCAGTCCTTAGGACTTTAGATTATACCTGGACGAAACTCTGACACAGAATCCTGGACCTTCGACGCTCTACTCACGATTAGAGGACTGAAGAATCTCCCTTGGGGTCAAGGAGTGACTCCCCTGCTTGGCAGGCACCAAAGAAGCATCTGTCCGGTTCGCATCACTGAAGCTCCCGCCGGACGCCGAAGTCATCGCATCACCAGAGGTGGATTCTCAGACTTCCCCGAGGCTACCCTGAGTCCCCAGCAAAGCTGAGGCCCGTGGCTATCGTGGGTAACGTGAGACCGTGACCCCTGGACACCGAGCACACTTGCAAGTGCACCATCTTCTGGGTCTCCCAAGAAGTCGTGCTTTGGGCTCCGAGTAGCCCTAGCCTCCAGCACCACCTGCACCGAAGATCACTGGCCCCCACTCCACGAGTGTCCTGTAAGCCAGCTCCACGTGCGGCGTCACGAGGCTCCTTCGCGGTCGCTAGCCCGTTGGCTAGTAGCCCTTACCGAAGGCCAATCTTTTCTTTACTTGGCAGTCTGGTTGCTCCAGGCCTGCCCTCACTTACCCTTGCTGGGTGAGTTCCCCAGACCTTGCTGGTCTGCACCATCGACGATCTTCAGCTACATCGAGACTTGCCGTTGCCAAGGCTTGTTGGGTCCAATCTGGTCGCCGACACCGCAGCACTCGACAGACATCGTGTACCAGCCCGAATCCTGCTCCTGGTCGCCGACAACGCCTCCTGGACCTCGTGGCTGCAGAAACGAGACGACCGTCAACGCACCTGAAGCACTCGACATCGGTGGGCATCCGTCCATCACCTCCCTGGTCACTGGCTAGTGACCCAGACTCTGTCCCCTCTGCTTTCAGGTTCTTCAGAACTCCGATCCACTCTTGGATCCACCCGGACACTTTTCTCCTGGTCGCCAGCAGCACTTTGCAGCAGATCGCCATAAGAACCGACGACGAAACCCGACCCCGAAAGGCACCTATGCACCCGGCTTCCCTGGGTGAGGTAACACGAGTACTCCGGTGCTCCCGTGGGTAGAGACTCTTCAAAGTCCTAGATCTCAAAGGGTTTTGTCCTAGTCCTCTTTAAAGTGTCCCTTTCCTCTATTTTCCCGATCCCGACTTTCTCCATAGAAGTTAACGGCGTATCGCGGTTGTGTATTTACACTGCACGCGTCTCCCGTGGGTCCCCTGTGTCACTACCTTGGGTGGTTCCTTGTGGTCCAAGCACTTCTAGAGGCTCTAGGCCTAGTGTCTAGTTCAGTCGTGGTTCGCATACCACTTTATTGGTATATGGTTTGGTACGCCCCTAGGGCCCAAACGTGTATTTGTGCTATTACTGTGATTTAAGATCTTATAACCTATGTATTTCGAACTCTAGCCTCATAAAGAGACTAGAGGGGTGTGTTTAGTAATAAATACATATATTTTGAATATATACCTGGTGTGGTGCTCTTTCATTTGGTCACTCAAGAGATTATAGACTGGTAAAACAAGCTGCTTTACATTCCTTCAAGACTTAGCCTGAAGGCTGCTCTCCACAGCTACCACTAGGATAGCTTTCAATAAGGTTGTCTTTAACCTACCTACCATAAGAGTCGATTTGGACTGGTGCAAGGTGCCCACTATAATTAGTGGACAGCATATGCCAGGCCAACTTCTCACATTGGTGTGCAGCGTGTGGGATTCCAGCTTGCTATTGTTTTACCAGATAATCTCAATTGAATTGATCAACTGAAAACCACTAAAGGTACCTAAGGTACATATAATTTAAGCTTAGAATATCAGTAAGTTCTACTGAACTTAGAGTTGTGTGTTAAGGGATAGCACAACCCTTTCTACAACTCAAGAGAGTTTAGTAGGCCACACTAGAGTAGGTAGTGCATACACCACACCACACTAGTAATGTCTTTAAAAGCAGGATCCAAAGATGCCCTGCAGGAAGCCATTGAGCTTCCCCTCCAAGTATGACACACTCCCATTCTTGGAACTGAGAGCTTTGTGTAACGTGAGGAAATTAAGGACAGGCCAAAGTCCCACCACCCAACACCTCCAGGAGTTGTTGGTGGCTTATGATCTTAGTAAGTCTTCAGAGACTGAAGGGGTAGGAGCAGAGGGTGGGCCAGCAGATGAGGAAGGGACCAGGGGTACTACTACCCCCAGCCCCCCTCTGAAACTGACCAGGAGGGTGACAATGACCCTGACCTGGAAAACCCAATCCCTTCTGGGGAAGATGAAGATGAGGATCTAGAGAACCACACCTTTGTCCCCCCAGGAAGGATTATGAGTGTGCTCAGAAAGTCTAGGTCTCCTTCTCAGGAGTCTAACCACTCTGGCACCTCAATAGGGAGCTCTGTTTCTTCTCACAGGAGGGAATCCTCTCATGAGAGAAGAAAGAGACTGGTCCAGTATGAGGAAACTCAACTGGAGATCAGGAAGAAGCAATTGGCTTTAGATAGAGAATCCCTAGATCTCCTTAAAGAGAGAAGAAAGTTGGGACTAGAGTCCCATGGTGGCAGCCATATCCCTAGAGATAGGGAAAGGTCCTATGACCATAGGAACCTGAGCAAGATTGTCCCTCCCTACCAGAGTGGGGATGATATCCACAAATGGATAACTGCTTTAGAGAGGGCCTGTAAGGTACAGAAGGTCCCTCAGGAGCAGTGGGCAGCAATCTTGTGGCTCTCCTTTGCTGACAAAGGTAGAGACAAGCTCCTCACTGTTAGAGAGGAGGATGCTGACAATTACAAGGTCTTGAAGAGTGCTCTTATTGATGGGTTTGGCCTAACCACTGAACAGTACAGGTTGAAGTTCAGAGACACCCAAAAAGCACAGACTCAAGACTGGGTAGACTATGTGGATTGTTCTGCCAAGGCTCTGGAAGGCTGGTTGATGGGCAGTAAGGTGTGTGACTTCTCAGGATTGTATAATCTGATAATGAGGGAGCAGATTCTTAATAACTGTCAAAACCAGCTGTTGCATCAGTACCTGGTTGACTCTGATCTGACCTCTCCCCAAGAATTGGGAAAGAAGGCAGACAAATGGGTCAGAACCAGGGTGAAGCAGAAGGTACAGAACCAAGGTGGGGAAACCAAGAAGCAAGATGCTAAGAACTCTGACAAGGGTGGGGAGAAGGGTAAAGATCAAAAGTCTTCATCAGGCCCCCAAAAATCTTCTTCTGGTGGGGATTCCCAGTCTACCAAGGGTAAAGGCCAAAGAAAACCATGGTGCAAGGTCTGTAAGCAAAAGACCCACTGGACCAGTGATTGCACCAAGTCCAAAGACTCCAGTCCAGCATCCACCAATGCCCCTAAGGCACCTGTTCCCCCTAGTACAGTTGGTGGAAGTGCTCCAGCAAAGGGTTTAGTAGGGTTCACCCTGGGAACTGAGTTGGGCTCTGACTTAGTCAGGGAGCTGACTCAGGCTGTGTTAGTCTGTGATGGAGGCATGGATGTGACCTCCACTGTGAGTCCCAGTAATCTGGGCAAGTACAGACAACAGCCTTTAATCAATGGACGAGAGGCTTTGGCATTTAGGGACACAGGGGCAAGTGTCACAATGGTGACACAAGACCTTGTGCTACCTGGGCAAGTTATACTTGGTGAAATGTACCAAGTGACCAATGCTAGCAATGTCAGAACAGACCATACTCTGGCAGTTGTTAACTTCTCCTGGGGAGGGGTAACTGGCCTTAAGAAGGTTGTGGTAAGTGCAAACCTACCAGTCGAATGCTTGCTTGGCAATGACTTAGAGACTTCTGCTTGGGCAGAAGTGGAGCTCAGGACCCATGCAGAAATGCTGGGGATCCCTGCAGATGTGTTTGCTGTGACCAGGTCACAAGCTAAACTGTCTAAAACTGAACAGGCCTTGGATTCTGGAAGAATGGACCAAGTGCCTTCCAAGAGGAGGAGTAGTAGGGTTAAGGCAGTGCCTTCCCCTTGGCTCAGGAGGAAGATCAGTCCCTTGAGGGGGATGATCTCAGCCCTGAAGAAGGAACTGTCCCAGAGGAACTTGAGCCTGACCAGGTTGAGTTCTTGGGGACAGGGGGACCTTCTAGGGCAGATCTGAGCCAGGAGCAGCAGAGCTGCCCCTCCCTTGAACCCCTCAGACAGCAAGCTGCTGCTGAGGCTGCTGGGAAAGCTAGTGGTCCCCATACAGTGTATTGGGATGATGGACTCCTGTACTCAGAGAGTAGAGACCCCAAGCCTGGTGCTACCAGGAGGTTGGTAATACCTTTGAAGTTCAGGGGCTTCCTATTGACCCTAGCCCATGATATTCCCTTAGCAGGACACCTGGGCCAGAACAAGACTTGGGACAGAATTGTCCCTCACTTTCACTGGCCCCACATGTCTGAAGACAGTAAGGAGTTTTGTCGCTCCTGTGTAACCTGCCAAGCCAGTGGCAAAGCAGGTGGCACTACAAAGGCCCCCTGATACCACTACCTGTGGTGGGGGTGCCCTTTGAGAGGGTAGGGATTGACATTGTTGGTCCCATGGATCCCCAAACAGCATCTGGGCACAGATTTATACTGGTGGTAGTGGATCATGCCACCAGGTATCCAGAGGCTATACCCCTTAGGACCACTACAGCACCTGTGGTGGCAAGGGCCCTCCTGGGAATTTTCTCAAGAGTGGGCTTTCCTAAGGAGGTGGTATCAGACAGGGGTGCAAACTTCATGTCTGGGTACTTAAAGGCAATGTGGAAGGAGTGTGGAGTTACTTATAAGTTCACCACACCCTATCACCCACAATGCAATGGTTTAGTTGAGAGATTCAACAAAACCTTGAAGGGCATGATTAAAGGGCTCCCAGAAAAGCTTAGGCGTAGATGGGACATACTCTTGCCCTGCCTTTTATTCGCATATAGGGAGGTGCCTCAGAAGGGGTTGGTTACAGCCCTTTTGAACTTCTGTTTGGCCACCCTGTGAGGGGTCCACTGTGCTTGGTGAAGGAAGGATGGGAGTTACCTCTCAAGCCCCCAAAGCAAGATATAGTGGACTATGTACTTGGTCTCCGCTCCAGGATGGCTGAGTACATGAAAAAGGCAACCAAAAACCTTGAGGCTAGCCAGGAACTTCAAAAGGCCTGGCATGACCAAAAGGCTGTCCTAACTGTTTACCAGCCAGGACAGAAGGTGTGGGTGTTGGAGCCAGTGGCCCCAGCAGCTCTCCAAGACAAATGGAGTGGACCCCACACTATTGTTGAGCAGAAGGGTGAGGTCACTTACTTAGTAGACCTGGGAACACCCAGGAGTCCCCACAGGGTTCTCCATGTCAACAGACTTAAGCCATATGTGGACAGGGCAGACATGGGCTTGCTCATGGCTACTGATGAAGGGCAGGAGGAAGAGAGTGACCCACTCCCTGACCTGCTCTCACAGAACCCTGACGATGGGTCAGTAGATGGTGCAGCCTTGGCAGGCAGCCTCACTACCCAGCAACAAACTGATTGCAGGCAAGTCCTCAATCAGTTTAGACATATGTTTTCTCTGACACCCAGTCAGACCACCTGGTGCACTCATGAAGTGGACACTGGGGACAGTCTGCCTATTAAAAACAAGATTTATAGGCAACCTGACCATGTCAGGGACTGTATCAGGACTGAAGTCCAGAAGATGTTGGAATTGGGAGTGATTGAGCCCTCAGATAGCCCTTGGGCTAGTCCAGTAGTCCTAGTACCTAAACCTCACACCAGTGGTGGGAAAAGAGAGATGAGGTTTTGTGTAGACTACAGGGGCCTCAATGCAGTCACTAGGACTGATGCCCATCCAATACCCAGGGCAGATGAGCTCATAGATACTTTGGCCTCTGCCAAATATCTCAGCACATTTGACCTAACAGTTGGCTACTGGCAGATCAGACTAGCTGATGCTGCAAAGCCCAAAACAGCATTTTCAACCCCTAGTGGGCATTATCAATTTGTGGTGATGCCCTTTGGTCTGAAAATGCACCTGCCACTTTCCAGAGGTTGGTGAACACAGTTCTCACAGGACTGGAGGCCTATAGTGCAGCTTATCTAGATGATATTGCTGTCTTTAGCTCCACCTGGGAGGATCACCTGGTCCACCTCAGGAATGTTTTACAGGCCCTGCAAAAGGCAGGCCTGACTATCAAGGCCACTAAGTGCCAGATAGGGCAGAGTCAGGTTGTGTACCTGGGCCACCTTGTGGGTGGAGGCCAGGTTCAACCTTTGCAGAGCAAGATCCAGACCATCATGGACTGGACTGCTCCCACTACCCAGACTCAGGTGAGAGCCTTCTTAGGCCTGACTGGGTACTATAGGAGATTTGTCAAGGGGTATGGATCAATAGTGACACCCTTGAATGACTTAACTTCTAAGAAAATGCCCAAAAAGGTTCAGTGGACAGTTAGCTGTCAAAAGGCATTTGATGACCTCAAGCAGGCCATGTGCACTGCTCCAATTCTGCAGAGTCCTGATTACTCCAAGAAGTTCATTGTTCAAACTGATGCATCTGAATTGGGGGTAGGGGCTGTACTGTCACAATTGAATGAAGAAGGTCAGGATCAGCCAGTAGCTTTTATTAGCAGAAGGCTGACCCCTAGAGAGAAACGTTGGTCAGCCATAGAGAGGGAGGCCTTTGCTGTGGTCTGGGCTCTGAAGAAGTTGAGGCCATACTTGTTTGGTACACACTTCCTGGTTCAGACAGACCATAAGCCCCTCTTATGGCTAAAACAAATGAAGGGTGAAAACCCCAAACTGCTTAGGTGGTCCATTTCCCTACAGGGGATGGACTTTACAGTGGAACATAGGCCTGGGAGTAACCATGCGAATGCAGATGGACTCTCTAGGTATTTCCACTTAGAACATGAAGACTTAACTGGGCAAGGTTAGTTTAATGTCCCTACGTTTGGGGGGGTTGTGTAGGAGAGTAGGATCTGCTTCACAGGGGTACCCCCACTTTTTGCTGATACTTCACTGGTTTTCGACATTAGTCTGGCTGGGGCCCTGCTATTCAGAACCCCAGCCTAGCTGTTTCCTCTTTAAAAGGGTCTCCATGTGCCTTAGGCACATCTCTGATTGGGATCTGGAGTGCCCTTGTAAGTCCCTAGTATATGGTATACTATGTACCAAGGGCATAGGTACCTCAGAGGCCTGCCAGGGGCTGCAGCATATATTATGCCACCCCTGGTAGGCCATCCAAACTGACACCACAGGTCTGCTACTGCAGCCTGGGTAAGGTGGTGCATGCACCCCTTGCTGTGGTATAGGTTACCTATATCACTAAATGCATACACACATATAAACCTATAAGTCACTCCTAAGGCAGGCCTTATCAATCCTAAAGGCAGAGTGCATGGTTTCTATGTGAGAGGGTGCCCCTGCATGAGCAGGGCCCCTCTGCAGCGTTCGGAGACCATCTCTGATGCTGTTTGTAGTGCAGCCTGACCATATACTCTTAAACGCATTATATCCTCGCGGTAAAATGCTAACTATGGAATGGCTGCACCGAAACATGTCGTGTTTGGTGTCAAACATCTTGGAATACTACCCCCCGCCAATTCTGGCGGCAGGGGTAGCATTCCACCCTTCTAGAGGGAAAGGCATGTTAACTCTGACGAGTCCGGTAACTTCTTTCCAGAGCCTGGCATCACAAAATGGATGCTACTGCCACAGACACGAGTCTGGCCTCCTGCTGCTGGACGAAACTCCGGCAGGGGAGGCCTGGACACAGGTTTCCTGTCCCAGGGAGGTGTGACCACCTCCCCAGACAGGACAATGTGTATTGGGGCTGGGCGGGAGCACTTTCGGGTGCTTTGAAGTCCTGCACTGGGGGCACATTTGGTGTCCCTGTGCATACCCCAGTTCAAACCGGATCAGGGGCTTGCAGCCCCTGCTTTGGCGCGAACTGGACAAAGGGAAAGGGGTGTAGCCACCCCTCTGCCCTGACCCACCCATAGGTGGGGCCACAGAGTAGTCCATCCCCTATTTTTGGAATAAAGGTAGGAACCCAGTCCTTAGGACTTTAGATTATACCTGGACGAAACTCTGACACAGAATCCTGGACCTTCGACGCTCTACTCACGATTAGAGGACTGAAGAATCTCCCTTGGGGTCAAGGAGTGACTCCCCTGCTTGGCAGGCACCAAAGAAGCATCTGTCCGGTTCGCATCACTGAAGCTCCCGTCGGACGCCGAAGTCATCGCATCACCAGAGGTGGATTCTCAGACTTCCCCGAGGCTACCCTGAGTCCCCAGCAAAGCTGAGGCCCGTGGCTATCGTGGGTAACGTGAGACCGTGACCCCTGGACACCGAGCACACTTGCAAGTGCACCATCTTCTGGGTCTCCCAAGAAGTCGTGCTTTGGGCTCCGAGTAGCCCTAGCCTCCAGCACCACCTGCACCGAAGATCACTGGCCCCCACTCCACGAGTGTCCTGTAAGCCAGCTCCACGTGCGGCGTCACGAGGCTCCTTCGCGGTCGCTAGCCCGTTGGCTAGTAGCCCTTACCGAAGGCCAATCTTTTCTTTACTTGGCAGTCTGGTTGCTCCAGGCCTGCCCTCACTTACCCTTGCTGGGTGAGTTCCCCAGACCTTGCTGGTCTGCACCATCGACGATCTTCAGCTACATCGAGACTTGCCGTTGCCAAGGCTTGTTGGGTCCAATCTGGTCGCCGACACCGCAGCACTCGACAGACATCGTGTACCAGCCCGAATCCTGCTCCTGGTCGCCGACAACGCCTCCTGGACCTCGTGGCTGCAGAAACGAGACGACCGTCAACGCACCTGAAGCACTCGACATCGGTGGGCATCCGTCCATCACCTCCCTGGTCACTGGCTAGTGACCCAGACTCTGTCCCCTCTGCTTTCAGGTTCTTCAGAACTCCGATCCACTCTTGGATCCACCCGGACACTTTTCTCCTGGTCGCCAGCAGCACTTTGCAGCAGATCGCCATAAGAACCGACGACGAAACCCGACCCCGAAAGGCACCTATGCACCCGGCTTCCCTGGGTGAGGTAACACGAGTACTCCGGTGCTCCCGTGGGTAGAGACTCTTCAAAGTCCTAGATCTCAAAGGGTTTTGTCCTAGTCCTCTTTAAAGTGTCCCTTTCCTCTATTTTCCCGATCCCGACTTTCTCCATAGAAGTTAACGGCGTATCGCGGTTGTGTATTTACACTGCACGCGTCTCCCGTGGGTCCCCTGTGTCACTACCTTGGGTGGTTCCTTGTGGTCCAAGCACTTCTAGAGGCTCTAGGCCTAGTGTCTAGTTCAGTCGTGGTTCGCATACCACTTTATTGGTATATGGTTTGGTACGCCCCTAGGGCCCAAACGTGTATTTGTGCTATTACTGTGATTTAAGATCTTATAACCTATGTATTTCGAACTCTAGCCTCATAAAGAGACTAGAGGGGTGTGTTTAGTAATAAATACATATATTTTGAATATATACCTGGTGTGGTGCTCTTTCATTTGGTCACTCAAGAGATTATAGACTGGTAAAACAAGCTGCTTTACATTCCTTCAAGACTTAGCCTGAAGGCTGCTCTCCATAGCTACCACTAGGATAGCTTTCAATAAGGTTGTCTTTAACCTACCTACCATAAGAGTCGATTTGGACTGGTGCACGGTGCCCACTATAATTAGTGGACAGCATATGCCAGGCCAACTTCTCACAATCAGTGATGTCATCAGTGATGTCACTGACCATGTCATGAGTGATGTAATATGTGACGTCATCAGCAGTGCATTGCGGGGGCGCGAGTTATAGTTAGCTGAACTAACTATAACGGGGGAATTTCTATGGTTTTGTACGAGTGAAATGTCCAACTAACTATAACTGTCCCTAAAACCTATGGTTTTTTCAGTGAATTTCAAAGGTTTTTTAAATGCTAATTTCTAACTATAACGTGTCTGAAACCTATGGTTTTTTCAGTGAATATATATATAAATATATATATACACACCAGCTCCAATTCCTTAGTAGAAACCAGACACCGAGACAAAGGCTTGATTAGGATTTCTCACGTTCTTATTCTCTCGCTGTAACGCATTTCGGCATCTCTGCCTTGCTCACACCTGTATATATATATATGTATATATCTTCGATTCTTCACTCATGAAACTCCACCGCTTCTCCTTAGCAAAAGGCGCGTTGCTGTAGCGGACCTCACGAGAGAAGGTTCATATTTAATTCTGCCTCTCCCTTAGATATAGGATGATGACGCCACGTGTAGATACCAGAATTCTTTTATTAGTAGTCGGCCACCATTGTACGTATTTTGGATACAAGCAGCCTTGTTCACCAATGCCGAGGCTGCGTTTCTGAAAGTCTTTTGACCATTTTCCATACCACGTGCAGGACTACCGTGAAAACAAACTAATAGTTTTCATTTCTTTTCGATCAACCTAAAAAAAATACGTTTTTGCCTGGCAGGGTCCCAGGGAGATCCCAGCACCAAGACTAGGGAGTCAGGGTATTCCTATCCTGCTCTCTTTTCTTATTTTTATGGGGTTTTTTTGTACCGAGGCCGAGTCCTAAGATGGCTGCCAACACTTCCTGGTTGAAGTCAAAAACGCTTTTCCTATGGAAACTAGGTCTTAACTATAACTACCTAATATATATATATAGTTATAGTTAGGACCTAGTTTCTATTTAAAAAGCGTTTTGTCTTTTGCCAATATCTTTGGCGTCGTTTGACGAATCTTCACGAAATTTTCAAAACTAATGGTTCGCTCAGGTCAGCTCCAGTCGTGAAAATTTCGGGGTGATTCGTCCAGCTGGGGCTGAGAAAAAAGTGGGGTCCCAAAACGCGTTTTCTCCATGTTAATTTCCATAGGAAACTTTAGGCAAAGCTACAGCCCAAACTGCTGAACGGAATTACACCAAATTTGGCAAAAATGTAGGTCTTGGTTGAGAAATTCAAAAATAAAAAAATATCGATATCTGGTGACCGCATTGGATCCGCGAGCCATCCCAAGCACGAGCTTGATTCTGATTGGCTGCCAACACTCTAAACCAAAAAGTGTTGGCAGCCATCTTGTGACTCGGTAGAACCGAGTCACAAGAAAAAAGGTGAAAAAAAAGAAAAGGGGCAGGGTAGAAACACCCTGAACCCCTAGGCCTGGCCAGGGGGTCCCATTGGGACCCCGAGGGCCAAAAAAAGCAATAAAAAAAAAAAAAATCGGCGGGATTCGAAAAAAACGAAGAGCGGACTCCCACACTTTGTTTTAATGAGCCCGTGGGTGGGCCAGGTCCTGGGGGAAATGCGCAAAATATATGCGGGGGCCGCGCAGACCCCCACAGCCCCGGGGACTGCCACCTCCCCGGGGCTTAATTAATAATGTGCGGGGGGCACGCAGCCCCCCTGTAGCCCCAGGGACCGCCACCACCCGGGGCTTCATTTTTAAATAAAAAATTGAGTGGGGGGCTCCTGCCCCCACCATGCAGCCCCGGGGACCGCCACCTCCCCGGGTGATAATTTTTGAATGCAGGGGACACACGGCCCCCCCCACAGCCCCGGGGACCACCACCTCCCCGGGCTTGTTTCAAAATTATAGTGTGGGGGGCTCAAGCCCCCCCACACTGCCTGGGGCACTAATTATTTAAATGCGAGGGTCCGTTGCGGACCCCCGACCCCGGGAACCACCGCCTGCCCAGGGCTTTAAATAAGATGAAGAGGGGGCGTGCGGCCCCCCTCCTGGAGCCCCAGATGGCCCTGGGTACTGCCACCCCCCAGGGCCGGCTCCAGCAATGTCCCAGGTTGCCCACCCCCGGGACATTGTAGTTTTCAATGGCAGGGCGGGAGCACGGCTCCCGCTCTGTCATTGCAAACACTGCTTTGCTTCATGGAAGCGAGAGCAGGAAACCTGCTCTCGCTTCCACGAAGCAAAGCAGATTGCTTTTGGACAAGGGGAGCTGCATGTCAGCAGCTCCCCTTGTCCAAAAGCAATGCCGGCTCCCGCAGGAGGCGGGGACCCGGCAGGGACCGCAGGGGAATTGGGGCTCCCCCCACGGTCCCCAATGAGAGGGCCGGCCCCAGAGGATGGAGGCCCTGGGGCCAGAAGTGGCCCGGGAAGGGGGCCACTCGGCCCCCTCCCTTTTGAATTATTATTATTTTTTTTTTTTTAAACAGAAGGCCGGCCCAGGGGGATGGGGTCCCCGGGGCAATAATTAGCCTCAGGAGGGGGGCCACAACTAAACAAATAAGTTAAGGCTGGCCAGGCCCCAGGGATGGGGTCCCCGGGACCAGAAGTGGGGCACTGGTGGTGGGGCGATGAGATCCTCTTGTGTCCTGAGGACCTCATGACTAAAGTGGACTTGATCCCCTGAGCAGCAGTGCGCCAGGAGGCGCATTTGCAGAGTGGTGTACAAAGGGGGCATGGCCTCGGACCACTCTCAGCAATCTGGCTATATGGGGCTTACTAGAGATAACAGGAGGTCTAGTTGGCCCCCAGGGACCCTCAGGAGACAAGGGGACTTCATCTCCCAACCAAGAGCGCGCCAGGAGGTGTATTTGCAGAGTGGTGCAGAAAGGGGGCATGGCCTGTGTCCACCTCTCAGCAATCCCACTATCTGGGGCCTACTGGAGGTAACAGGTAGGCTAGTTGGCCCCTAAGGACCCCCAGCAGTGAAGGGGACTTCAATCCCCATCCAAGAGCGCGCCAGGGAGGGCATTTGCAGAGTGGTGGGCAAAGAGGGTGTGGCCTGCTATGTGAACTTACCAATGCTGCTGTGTGGGACTTACTGGATGTAATAGAATGGGTAGTTGGACCCCAAGGACGTCCTTGGGGGCCAACTACCCCTCCTGTTACCTCCAGTATGTCCTACACAGTGGTATTGCTAAGAGGTCTTTGGAGGCCACGGCCCCTTTCTCCACCACTCTGGAATTGCGCCTCCTGGCACACTGCGGGTTAGGGGATGAAGTCCACTTTACTTCTGAGGGACTTTGGGGGCCAAGAAGCCCTCCTGGTACCTCCTGTAAGTACTATGCAGCGGAATTCCGGAGCGCTGGTCGGTGGCCCAGCCTCCTTCCTGCACCACTTTGCAAACGCGACTACTACGTTATAGTTAAAAATTAGCATTTAAAAAACCTTAGAAATTCACTGAAAAAACCATAGGTTTTAGGGACTTTATAGTTAGTAATTAGCATTTAAAAAACCTTTGAAATTCACTGAAAAAACCATAGGTTTTAGGGACATTATAGTTAGTAATTAGCATTTAAAAAACCTTTGAAATTCACTAAAAAAACCATACTTTTCAGGGACGTTATAGTTAGAAATTAGCATTTAAAAAACCTTAGAAATTCACTGAAAAAACCACAGGTTTCAGGGACGTTATAGTTAGTTGGACATTTCACTCATACAAAACCAGAGAAATTCATCCGTTATAGTTAGTTGAGCTAACTATAACTCGCGCCCCCGCAATACACTGCTGATGACGTCACATATTACATCACTCATGACATGGTCAGTGACATCACTGATGACATCACTGATGACATCTCAAATGACATGACTCAAATTATTGCAAAAGTGGTGATTTTATTTTCGGCTTGGCAACAACCCTACGCATTTCAGAGCTTGCGCTCCTTGGTCACGAGTAACACTGTTGCATTCGTATTGTGATTTAAATAAACATGTGACCTTCACAATGAACATGGCAAACAGACTTTGGTATTCACATCGAGTTACTTCACTCGAGTAAAACACAGTTCAAAATTCATTCACATTTTGAGTACGCTAGAAAGGCATTGTGAATTTACATATCTTCCCCAACATGACGAGTGTGAAATTAAATTTTGAATTTGGGAAAACATGTACAGTATAATCGTGTGCAGGAGTTTTTTGTTTTTGATAAAGTTTTGAATCAACTTTACTCCCTGTACCATAGCAACAAGCACACATTCAAAAGGGGGATTGGCCGGGAAAGTCATAATACAATATAAATTGTATTCTGTGTCCCGCTGTGTACAGCGATCATACGGACACCTTAAAATCTTCCAAACATCCTCAGTGGGATATTGCGTACATGTGTACTGAGTCAATGTTATTTTGTATCAGACCAAATAGCCAGATCTCTATATTATGAGTGAAAACCCATACGCCCCGGTGGGCACAGAGTCAACCAATTGATAGATACCGCATTGCGCGGTTGAGTCACATAAAGCCCCAGTGGGCATACACGGCTATAATCATTCAGAGGGACCAATCCTACAAAATTCCCCTCTTGGGTAAACAGATATTGATAGGTCCAGTGCCTTCCACTCGTCAATTCACATTTCACGATGTATGCAACAAAACATACAAACATGAGAAATAAATGGTCACTAAAACGTATTCCTTCATACAACACAGTGAAAGAAGAAAATTATGTGAGGTAAAAGATACATAGAAAACATAAAAAACAATCATGACAGCTAATGTTACTAAACTTCTAAAAGCAACTTAATGCGTTCAGTGATAGTTTGAACTGAGAAATACCCATTAAACATTTATCCTAGATGGACTGGCAATTGTTCATCCCCATTGTAACCTGTGGGGGCTAGTGTCTGATATTGGATTATCAATTTCGAGGCGCCTTAGATCCTGGACTCGATCACCATCCCATTCTTGTATCGAAATGGTGTCTAATACACAAAAAGTCAAAAGACTGCTATTCTGATTATGATGTGTTTTAAAGTGCCTAGCTATTGGGTACTGTTTATTCCCATTCTTAATAGCACGAAGGTGTTCAAGAATGCGTTTTTTTTGCTTTGTTAATTGTACTGCCAATGTATGATTTCTCACATGGGCACTTTAGGGCATATAAAACATGGTCTGTGTTACAAGATAAATGTTTATCAATTTTATAAGGTTTACAGTCAGGTGACAACTTCATTTCTTTACAATTTCTGCTAAATTTGCATGCCTTGCAACTTCCAAGGACATAGAACCCTTCTATGCTTGATGTCTTAACTGATGGTGTAACTAAGGCTCTGCAGATGGTATCTTTGAGGGATTTAGCTTTTCTGAAAGTAATTTGCGGGAAGTCCTCAATACTTCCAGCTAGATCTTTATCTGTCTTGAGTACTTGCCAGAACTTCTCAAGCCCCTTTCTGACTTGTCTGCCTGACTATGGAGAGTGGTAATGAACCTGATCTTTTGTTCTGACTCATTGTTGGACATTCTTTTCGGTGTCAGCAACTCAATTCTGGATCTTTTCTCTACCTCTTGGCTTGCTTTATTTATCATTGGACAGGTGTATCCTCTCTGTAGGAATCTTTTTGTCATTCGAATTTCTTCATTTCTGAAACCCTCTTCCGAGCTACAATTACGTTTTGCTCGGAGTAGCTCCCCTAAAAGGATACTTCGAATTAGGTTTTCTGGATGGCAGCTTCGGGCATGTAACACACTATTGCCAGCTGTCTCTTTGTGGAACAAATAGCTGTCCAACTTGTCACTACTAACAGTTAGCAACAGATCCAGAAATTCAATCTTGTCCCTAGCAAATTGACTTGTGAACTTGAGATTTAAAAGGTTGTCGTTAAGTGTATTGACAAGCAGGTTGGCCTCATTCTCATTGCCATTCCAAATACAAAAAATATCATCTATGTACCTGACCCACATAACAACCTTCTCGGTAAAGAGGTCTAATTTGCTCACAACTTGCTCCTCCCAGTATCCCAGGTAGAGGCCTGCAAAGTTGGAGCAAAGCAGGTCCCCATCGCTGTGCCGAGGGTCTGTCTGTAAATCTTGTTATCAAATGTGAAAAGGTTTTGTGTGAGACATATGTGCATCATATCTATTAACATGTGTAAAGGCTACTCATGTCGAGGCAGAGTAGTGAATATTCTTCTTTCCATTCAATGTTGTTGATTCACCTTAAGAAATCTCCTGTGTCTTTAATGAACCACGGGAGGCCTTGTACTAGAGGCTGGAGAAAAAAATCAACATATCTCGATGTATTCTCCAAACAACTTCCTCTTGAGGAGACAATAAATCTCTCTGGGGGTTGTGGCTGTCTTTATAAATCTTGGGTAATAGATATAAAGCCGGTAATTTTGGGAATTTACAGGCCAGGGAATCATGTTCCTCCCATTCCAACAGGCCCTTGTCTCTCTACTCACTTAATTGCATTTGATACGATTTAATGGATTTTTCATAATCTGTTCTATTGCTCAATTCATATTTTTCAACATCATTAAGTTGTTTCATCCCTTCTTCCACATACATCACCCTTGATAACACAACTACGTTCCCCCTTTGTCTGATTTTTTTTATCACAATGGATAGATCTTTTCTCAAATTCTCTTTTGCTTCAGTTTGTACCTTGGTAATGTTCTTCTTAATATACCATTTTTTCTTAGAAAGGCTAAGGAATTCCTGTGTCATACCTTTCTCAAAGATGTCAATTGCGTCGTTATTAATTTGTGGTAAAAAATAGATTTTGGTCTAAAACCACTTTGAACACTCAAATCCAATCTAATATCATCATTGATAAGATTAATAAAGGGATCCTGAATAAGTCCAGGTTCTCCCTCTAGATCATTCATTGTGTGCAACAGTTCGATATCTCCAATATTGATGTTACTGGGTATTTCTCTTACATTCCCAGGTCTTTCAGTCATTTTTGTTGCATACCATTTTTTTATTCTTAGTTTTCTTGTGAAATGACACAAGTTAATTCTACTTTGGGTATAGTTAAAATTATTTGAGGGGCAGAAAGAAAGACCCAATGAAAGTATTTCTACCTCGGCATTACTCAGATTCCGACCTGATAGGTTGATGACTGTTCTTTGATCCATTATTTTGTCTTCTTCTGGCCCTTTGTACGACTTCCCACAGGGCTTCCCAGATCTTCTAATGATTTTATGTTTTCTCTTGCGCCGCCTCTGCCTCCTCGCCCGCGACCTCTGTAGCCTACTGCCTTCTGTTTGTGGGCTGTCAGCCTCCCTTTTACCATTAGATTGAATTCCGTTAAAATTTGGTTTTTTACTCCACTTTGTTCTGAGACACTAGATATATCACTTTCGCTGTAATCACTTTCGTCTCTTTGATGATTACTCGACATTTGATCACCGACGTCCCCACTCTCAATGGTTGTACTCTTTGTTTTCTGTGTTGTTCTCACTGTGGATGAAGTGCTCCTAAGATGGTCGTATCTTTTAGCAAAAGTTAGTATTTGTCCTTTTTTGTAGTCCACCTGATCCCGATGGAATGTGACTCAACCGCGCAATGCGGTATCTATCAATTGGTTGACTCTGTGCCCACCGGGGCGTATGGGTTTTCACTCATAATATAGAGATCTGGCTATTTGGTCTGATACAAAATAACATTGACTCAGTACACATGTACGCAATATCCCACTGAGGATGTTTGGAAGATTTTAAGGTGTCTCGTATGATCGCTGTACACAGCGGGACACAAAATACAATTTATATTGTATTATGACTTTACCGGCCAATCCCCCTTTCGAATGTGTGCTTGTTGCTTTGGTACAGGGAGTAAAGTTGATTCAAAACTTTATCAAAAACGAAAAACTCCCACACACAATTATATTGTAAATGGTTTCCTAAATTCAAAATTTAATTTCACACTTGTCATGTTGGGGAAAATATGTAAATTCACAATGCCTATCTAGCGTACTCAAAATGTGAATGAATTTGGAACTGTGTTTTATCGAGTGAAGTAACTCGATGTGAATACCAAAGTCTGTCTGCCATGTTCATTGTGAAGGTCACATGTTTATTTAAAACACAATATGAATGCAACAGAGTTACTTGTGACCAAGGAGCGCAAGCTCTGAAACGCGTAGGGTTGTTGCCAAGCCGAAAATAAAATCACCGCTTTTGCAATAATTTGAGTCCATGGCATGCTCTTATTTTACAAAGGAGATCAGCACTTTGGTGTATATATATATATATATATATATATATATATATATACATATATATATATATATATATATTCACTGAAAAACCATAGGTTTTATGGGCGTTATAGTTAGAAATTAGCATTTAAAAAACCTTTGAAATTCACTGAAAAAACCATAGGTTTCAGGCACGTTATAGTTAGAAATTAGCATTTAAAAACCTTTGAAATTCACTGAAAAACCATAGGTTTTAGGGACAGTTATAGTTAGTTGGACATTTCACTCGTACAAAACCCGTGAAATTCCCCGTTATAGTTAGTTCAGCTAACTATAACTCGCGCCCCGCAATGCACTGCTGTTGACGTCACATATTACATCACTCATGACATGGTCAGTGACATCACTGATGACATCACTGATGACATCTCAAATGACATCACTGATGACATCATGCAGTGACTGTGTTTCTGTAAAGTTTAAATATTTTTAATATATATAGGAAAAGACGTATTGAAGAATGAGTGGGTGTATAAGTGTCTGTATGGATGATTTAGTAGGTGCGTGACTGACTCTATAAGTGAGTGATTTAACGTATCTTACTGAATGCATGGGTTAGTGACTAAACTGGGTGAATGTCTGTATCCGTCTGTCTGTTGCTGTGTAAGTGGCTGCATGTGTTTGTGAATAGCTACATGAGTGTCTATATGAGTTATTGAATGGTTGTCTGATTATCTGTTTGGGTGCCTGAGTGTTTGTGTGGGAGGGGTGTGTGCGACTCTGTGCATAGATGTGTGAGTGGGTGATTCACTGGGTGGATGGTTTCAAGAGTGCATCTGTGATAGACTGTATGGGTGGGTAAGTGTGTGTAAGAGTGTGTTAGTGAGTGAATGTATGTCCCAGTGGTACATGTGTGACTAACTACATATGTGAAAGGCAGTATATATGTGTGTTGGAGTATATAAATAGCTATAAGCGAGAGTGAGTGATTGTGATAGTGGCTGTATGGATGAGTGTGTGCTTGTATCAGTGATTGTATAAGAGAGTAACAATGTGCTAGTATTTGTATGATTAAGTGAGCTGGTGTGTCTATAACTGTATAGGTGAGTAAATGGCAGTGTGTTTAATTATTTGCATGACTGACTAGGTGTGTGAGTACCTCTATGGATGAGTGGCGGTGTTTGAGTGTCTAAATAGGAGTAAGAGTGCATATGATAGTCCTGTACTGAGTGACCATAAGTATGAGTGACTGTACGGGTGAGTGAGTGGATGTGTGTGTGTAGACCTAAGAATCAGTGAGTGGGTATGTAGTTATTGGTGTTGGAGTGTCTATGGTTTTGCGAATGGCAGTCTGTAATTTAGAGTGGGTGTATCAAAGGTTATATTAGGGTGTGAGGATGTGCATCAGATTATCACGTGGGTGATGTCATCAGTGATGTCATCAGTGATGTCATTTGAGATGTCATCAGTGATGTCATCAGTGATGTCACTGACCATGTCATGAGTGATGTAATATGTGACGTCATCAGCAGTGCATTGCGGGGCGCGAGTTATAGTTAGCTGAACTAACTATAACGGGGAATTTCACGGGTTTTGTACGAGTGAAATGTCCAACTAACTATAACTGTCCCTAAAACCTATGGTTTTTTCAGTGAATTTCAAAGGTTTTTTAAATGCTAATTTCTAACTATAACGTGTCTGAAACCTATGGTTTTTCTGTGAATTTCAAAGGTTTTTTAAATGCTAATTTCTAACTATAACGTGCCTGAAACCTATGGTTTTTTTCAGTGAATTTCAAAGGTTTTTTAAATGCTAATTTCTAACTATAACGCCCCTAAAACCTATGGTTTTTCAGTGAATTTCAAAGGTTTTGTAAATGATAATTTTTAAATGTATTAATTGTTATATTTATTTTTTTGATACTGATTTACTACATTTTTTAAAACTATTTATTTTTAGATATTTTATTTATTAAATTACATTGTAATTACATTATACATTACATTACAAAATATACTTTCTCAGAATGAATTACTTTAGTTTAAATAGTTTGCAAATAGGCAATAGAGTTTTAAGTACAGTAGTTACAGTTGTTGCAATGGGCAACACAATTTCAAACACAATGCAACATTGACCTCAATGTGAATTTCTAGTTAAATGCAGTTAGTTACTTTATGGATTGCTTTTCTAACCACAGGACTGGATCCTAGATTCAGTCCTGGGACATCTCCTGTAAACAGTTGAGTAAAAGCGTTTTGGTTACAGTAGTGATTTTTAAGGAATATTATTGTATTTTAAAAGTTGACACTTAGAAACTTTTTCACATAGAATCACCAATGTTATCCTATGGGAGGAAATTCACTTAGCAGGTAAGTAGTGTTATCGTTACTTTTTCTTACTCAGTGTTGGATCCTGGATCCAGCACTGGTGCATCTCCTGTAAACAGTTGAAAGAATGCGTTTAAGTCATACAGGCGATTTTTAAGGAATATTTGTAATTTGTGAAAATCGACACTTTGAAACTTTTCTGCTGAAAACCAGACAATGGATTCCTATGGAAGGAAATATCAAGTTGCTGGTAAGTACGGTTAAAATTACTTTTCAGGATCAGTACTGGGCTGAAAGATGCAGCACTGAGGTCTCTCCTGATAACAGGTGAGTAAATCGGAATTCGTATTTCGGCTGATTTTAGAGGAATATTATAAAGTTCCAAAACTCCACACTTAGAAGAATTTCCAAGTGAAACCAGTCAATGTTAGCCTATGGAAGGAAATTCAAGTTACTGGTAAGTACGGTTAAAATTACTTTTCAGGATCAGTACTGGGCTGAAAGATGCAGCACTGAGGTCTCTCCTGATAACAGGTGAGTAAATCGGAATTCGTATTTCGGCTGATTTTAGAGGAATATTATAAAGTTCCAAAACTCCACACTTAGAAGAATTTCCAAGTGAAACCAGTCAATGATATCCTATGGAAGGAAATTCAAGTTACTGGTAAGTACGGTTAAAATTACTTTTCAGGATCAGTACTGGGCTGAAAGATGCAGCACTGAGGTCTCTCCTGATAACAGGTGAGTAAATCGGAATTGGTAGTTCGGCTGATTTTAGAGGAATATTTGTATGTTTAAAAATCGACACTTAGAAACTTTTTCAGCAAAAAGCAGACAATGATATCCTATGGAAGGAAATTCAAGTTACTGGTAAGTACGGTTAAAATTACTTTTCAGGATCAGTACTGGGCTGAAAGATGCAGCACTGAGGTCTCTCCTGATAACAGGTGAGTAAATCGGAATTTGTATTTCGGCTGATTTTAGAGGAATATTATAAAGTTCCAAAACTCCACACTTAGAAGAATTTCCAAGTGAAACCAGTCAATGTTAGCCTATGGAAGGAAATTCAAGTTACTGGTAAGTACGGTTAAAATTACTTTTCAGGATCAGTACTGGGCTGAAAGATGCAGCACTGAGGTCTCTCCTGATAACAGGTGAGTAAATAGGAATTCGTAGTTCGGCTGATTTTAGAGGAATATTTGCACAATGGTGAAGGGAGGGGCGGGGCCTGAGGTGATATCTGTGCAAACGCGCCCGTGGCGCGTTTTAAGTTGGGGGATTAAGGCCCCTTGAATCATGAGGGTCCCTGGGGTCCAACTAGCCCACCCTGTACCTCCAGTATGCGCCAGGAAGCTGCGTTGCAGAGAGGTGTTCAGAGGCCACGCCCCTTTACACCTCTCTGCAACGCAGCTCTGTGGCGCTTTAGAAGTACATGGTGGGCTAGTTGGCCCCAGGGACCCTCAGGATTGAAGGGGATTTAATTCCCATCTTAAAACGCGCCACGGGCCTGTTTGCACACATGTCACCTGAAGCCCCGCCCTCTCCTTCACCACTGTGCAAACGCGCCCGTGGCGCGTTTTAAGTTGGGGGATTAAGTCCCCTTCAATTCTGAGGGTCCCTGGAGTCCAACTAGCCCACCATGTACTTCTAAAAGCGCCACAGAGCTGCGTTGCAGAGAGGTGTAAAGGGGCGTGGCCTCTGTACACCTCTCTGCAACGCAGCCCTGGCGCATACTGGAGGTTCCTGGTGGGCTAGTTGGCCCCCAGGACTCCCAGTATTCAAGGGGAATTACTTCCTTCTTAAAACGCACCAGGGGGCGCGTTTGCAGAGTACTGCAGGGAGGGGCGGGTCCTCCGGCACGATGCCGCTCGTTTTTTTTTTTTTTTAATGGGAGGGGGCTGCGTGGCCCCCTTCCCTTGGCCACTTTGGCCCCGGGGACCCCATCCCCGGGGCCTGAGCATTTTATTTTATTTTTTTAAATGAAAAAAAACGGGAAGGGGGCCGCGTGGCCCCCTTTCCTGGGCCTGTATTGGCCCGGGGACCCCATCCCCGGGGCATGCCCTCGATTTATTTATTTTTAATTTGGAGGGGGCTGTGTGGCCCCCTCCTCAGGCCATTTAAGGCCCCGGGACCCCATCCCCGGGGCCGGCCTTGCCCTTTTAAAAAAAATATTTTTATTTGGGAGGGGGCTGCGTGGCCCCCTCCCTGGCCACTTATGGCCCCGGGACCCCATCCCCGGGGCCTAGCCTCTGGTTGGGGACTGTGGGGGTCCCCAATCCCCCACAGTCCCAGCCGGCTCCCGGCTCCCCGCCTCCTGCGCGAGCCGGCATTGCTTTTCCACATGGGGAGCAGCTAACATGCTGCTCCCCATGTGGAAAGCATTGGGTTTGCATTTTGAAAGAGAGAGCAGGTTTCCTGCTCTCTCTTTCAAAATGCAAACCAAGTTTGCTATGACAGGACGGGAGCCGCGAGGCTCCCGTCCTGTCATAGCAAACTACAGTGTCCCGGGGTAGGCACCCCGGACACTGCAGGAGCCGGCCCTGGGGGTGGCGGTCCCCAGGGCCATCAAGGGCTCCAGGAGGGGGCCGCGCGGCCCCCTCCCATCCAGTGCACAGCCCCGGGAGGTGGTGGTCCCTGGGCTTTGGGGTCCGTAACGGACCCCCATATTCAAATCTTTAGTGCCCCGGGAGGTGGCGGTCCCAGGGCTGTGGGAGGGCATGGAGCACTCCCGCACCAGGTTAAAACAATTTCAATAAAGAAGCCCCGGGGGTGGCGGTCCTCGGGGCTTGGGGGCCTTAGAGGCCCACCACATTAAATCTAAACCCCTCACCATGCCCCCGGGACTTGGCCCACCCGGGGCAAATAAACATCGAAGCGCGGAGACCGCGCTCGATTTTTTTTTCAGCAGGATCCGCGCACCTGAGCGCATCCTGCCGATTTTTTTATTTTAAATGCTTTTTCTGCCCAGGGGTCCTTGTGGGACCCCCTGAGCAGACCTAGGGGTCAGGGTGTTTCTACCCTGCCCCCTTTGTGCGTTTGCGCACTTGTTTCTTTTTTTTTTCTCGGCGGGATTCGCGCACCCTAAGCGCATCCCGCCGATTTAAAATAAAAAAATGCTTTTTCTGCCCAGGCGGTCCTTGTGGGACCCCTGAGCAGACCTAGGGGTCAGGGTGTTTCTACCCTGCCCCCTTTTGCGCTTTGCACTTGTTTCTGTCCCTCGGTTCTACCGAGGATAAAATGGCTGCCAACACTTCCTGATTTGGAGTGTTGACAGCCAATTAGCATGCAGCTCGTGATCGGGAGGGTGCGCGAATCCGACGCGGCCATAGATATATATGTGATTTTCATTTTGATTTTCACAGGAACTACTGAACGGATTTACACCATTTAACAAAAGGGTTCTTTCTGAACCAAGAACTACCTCTTTGCCAAATTTGGTGTAATTCCGTTCAGCAGTTCGGGCTGTAGCCGTGTCTAAAGTTTCCTATGGGAAAATGAATGGGGAAAACACGTTTTGGGACCCCAGTTTTTTCTCGGCCCCCACTTGACGAATCACCCTGAGACTTTCAGGGTAGGAGCGGACCGGAGCGGGCCATAAAGTTTGAAAATTTCGCAAAGATTCGTCAACCGACGCAAGAGTTATTTCAAATAGAATGTCGCGGATTTCCTGTGGAAAATAGGTCCTAACTATAACTATCTACTGGCGACCGCCAGTAGATAATATATATATATATATATATATCAACTAACAGACTTAGTTTCTCCGCACCTCCACATCCCAGACAGGGCGAACAGAGAATCCACGAACCACTGGAAATTGTTGGCATAAAGATCTTTTAATTGCTCCTCAGAACGACGCGTTTCGGGCAACACTTGCCCTTGATCTCGTATAAAGGAAACTGTTCACCATATTTAAATATGCTGTGCTCTCACCCCTCGTGATATGTGAACATAGAAAACATACTAGCACTGCTTCATCATACACGATAAGTCTGTTTTCTTTTTCTTTTTCTTAAATTATTTTGCTATGTACATTTTATTTATTAGCACCACCATTTTTCAACTGGCAACATATTATTTCTTGCACATTTCTATTTATAAATTCCTTATTGCCTAGCTTGATATTTTTACGATCTAAAAGCAAATTTTCTTCATATATAAATATACTTGGGTTTACATCTTACGTTAATTTCGCACGATGATTCACCAACATACATTATTGCATATATCAAAAAAATCTAATAAATACAGTAATAAAATCCACGTTCTCAGCCTAATGCTATTTAGCATATTCAGAACATATATATATATATACACCACTCCTTAATAGTTGTGAATATAACGTTATTTCTTGTAATGCGATATGATAAAGACTATTCTTCCTGCGTAAAGCTTATTCTTATAGTCAATTTATCATAGTACTGTTCCTGACTGTGCAAACTATGCAGGTACTTATCGCAAATTCAATTACAATTCAAGCCATAATCCAGGGATTTATTACCTAACACTATTCCATCCTGTGCAAAAGTTGCATATTGATAAAGTGCTGTGTGTTGTGCAAAGTATGCAGTACAGCTTTAAAGTGCTAGATGTGCAAAAGTGCTAACTCTGACTCATAAAACCACAAAAATACAAGTGCTGAATTTTTAGTAAAAAATCCTCATAAAAACCATATCTAAGAAATTATTATATATGTATATATACATTTTTTGCTGCGGTCCCAATGGAATTTGGGACTTGCCGCTGCTGAAACAACTGTTGCATGTTATGCCATAGTCCTGTATTTGTGTTCCGAAAATGTCCTACCAATGTCATACGGGGAACATACCACAATCATCTATGGACTCTCTTATCCTATATAACAGAATGCAATTTTACAAAAAATAGTGTAAGTCCTCAGTATTGTTTAATCCATTGGGGAACTTACTGTCTAGCTCCAAAATCATACGGGACTCCATCTGCCTTAGTTTCCTTTCCCTGTCACCACCTCTTCATAATTTTGGAACCGCTGTTACCACAAAATATTTCAAACAGTCAAGGTTGTTATTGTGTATCTGTTTGAAATGACGAGCCACCGGATAAGTAGTGTCATTATTCACGATGGCTCGTAAGTGCTGCAAGATTCGGACATGCACCTGCAGCTTGGTACTTCCCACATACCTAAGACCACAGGTGCATGCCAAAATGTACACTGCATACTCCGTTCTACAGTTAAATTTGCCCTGGATAGCAATTTTATCCGGGCTAAAAGGAGTGGTGTAATGGGTTGTATTCTCCCGAATTTGCAGGCCCTACAAGAAGAGCATTTGGTAAAACCTAATTTCGGTTGCAGCCACATGGTGGCTTTGGACAGTTCTGGACTGCTCTTCACAATTTGGGTGCGCATTGAGGGGCCTTTTCTGTATGTGATCACTGGTTGGGCAGGAGCCTGGATGCCAATACCCCATCCGTCAACACAATTGGCCAATTGTGTTTGATTATTGATCGAATCTTCCTTTCTTGTTTATTGTAGGTAGTAATAAGTCTGAGGGCATTACTGGCATCTGTACTATTTCCTTTTTTACTACTATGATTAGAAAACAGAGATTCCCTTGTTCTGTCCTTCATCTTTCTTTCTGCCTCAATTAAAACTTTATTCTCATACCCTCTCTGTTTAAACCTACTTAGCGCTTCTTCTGTACACACTTTGAGATCTTCTAGC
Source organism: Calotriton arnoldi (assembly GCA_963921515.1). Classification (NCBI taxonomy): domain Eukaryota; kingdom Metazoa; phylum Chordata; class Amphibia; order Caudata; family Salamandridae; genus Calotriton; species Calotriton arnoldi. The sequence continues at coordinate 756,231 of CAWUFW010007666.1, read as the reverse complement.
GTGCTGCAGATTCTTTTGATACGCAAAAGTTCTCCGTAGGGAATATTTCTAATCAAGTGCTGAGGATGCGCACTGCTTGCATGAAGTGTGACATTTCCAGCTGTGGCTTTTCTGTATAAGGTGGTCGCTAATCTCCCTTCTTTTACATACACCTGCACATCCAAAAAATCAATAGATCCCCTGCTTATATGTGAGGTGAATTTCAAATTGGCAGTATTATCATTGATACAGTTAACAAACTCACCAGCCTGTTTTTCATCCCCGTTCCATATAATAAAAACATCATCAATATATCTCAACCAGTATAACACATGGTTGGTATATTTATTCATAAGTATGGGTTTGAGAACCTGCTCCTCCCACCAGCAAACATGCATAGCTGGGGGAGAAGCAGGCTCCCATCGCCACCCCTCTCTTTTGCAGGTAAACATCATTGCCAAATGAGAAAAAGTTATTTCCCAGACACCATGTGATCAACTTTAAAAGCATTTTGTTATGATTGTAACACTCCATCGGCCTTGTGCCTAAAAAGTACTCTATTGCATTCAATCCTGTATTATGCTCTATACTTGTATACAAGGATTCTATATCTAATGTGATAAACATCAAGTTCTCTACCCATTCTATGTTTTGTATTTTCTTCAAAAAGTCCCCAGTGTCCTTCACATATGTGGGAAGTTGTTTCACCAAATCCTGAAGGAAATAATCTATATATTGGGTTGCCTTCTCCCCCCATACTGCCAATTGCTGATATGATCGGTCTCCCCGGGATGGGGGTAATATTTTTATGAACCTTGGGGATAAAATATAGTCTAGGTAAAAACGGATGTTCCACATGCATAAATTTGTACTCTTCCAAGGAAATAATTCCCTCTCGTTTCCATTCCAAAAACATCTTTTTCAAAGTGTCCCTTGCCACATTGTATTGTTTGATATTTGTCTTCTCATAGCATATTAGGTCATCTAGGTGCCTGTGAGCTTCTAGCACATAATCTTTTTGTGGCCATATCACTATGTTTCCACCTTTGTCCGATTTCGTAACAAAGACTTCATTATTATTGCTCAACTTTTTCACCAACTTGAAATACTGCAATTCCTCTTTACTTTTGTAGCGTTTCCTATGTTTAACTTGATGATGTAGTTTTTTGATCTCTTCAATCACCACTTCATGATAGATATCGATAGCATCTTTTGGCATGTTTGGAATAAAGTTAGATTTCGATTTGAATGGGCTCATGCCTGCTCCTACTTGCTTGATATTGGCAGCTCCTAATCTGTCTTGAGTTGATTGTAATCCGGTCGTGCCTTGGTCGCTATTGTTGCCCTCATTGCTCAGTTCCTGTAAAGCAAGAAGAATTGGCACATCCGACGCAAGCATATCCATGCTGTAATCTGTATCACAGATATTTTTTATTTGTACTTCTTTCAAGCCATCTTTTATGGCAAAAGAACTTTTCAATTTCAACTTCCGAATAAAACAGAAAACATCAACCCTAGTGCGAGCATAATTAAAGTCACTGATAGGGCAAAAAGACAGACCCAAAGATAGCAATTGCTTTTCAGCTTCAGATAGAGTCATTGAAGAAAGGTTAATAATGGTATTGTCATCAACCATTACTTTTTGCGCCCAGTATGCTCTTCCTTGGTTTTGCATTTCCTTTTCTTGCGCCTTTCCCTTCTTCTTGCATTCCTTCTGACTCTACGATCTTCTTTTGGTGCCGTGGTCTCAGTGTTTGGCGTCGGTCGAAGGATAAAAAATCAACCTCTTCTCCTAGGCCCAAAATGCGCGTATGCCCCGACTCCTGCACACTACTTATACTCCCATTTTCGGATGATAAATCACTTGTTAGTGGCTCGCTATCGGAAGCATCTGGGGTTTCATTCTCATCCACATTTATCTGTTGTGCCTGAGCTAATGTAGATTTCACATGTTGTGCATCAAATTTTACTTTTTTAGCATTTTCATACTTGCGAGCAAACGTAAATATTCGTCCTTGCTCGTAATCCCCTTGTCCCTGGAGAATTTGTATGCCTTACGGTTTTTGATCTTATCCTCCTGCTTAATCAGTCTTTCTTGTATCTCCTTACGGGTCTTAGATATAAAATCGTTCGGTTCTAATTTCGTCAGTTGCTCATTGATTTGTTCTATTTCTAAAATTAAGGCTTGCCGGTCAATTTCTGCATATTTTACCAGGATCTTGACCAAATTCATCGACGCTGCCAAATTACTTTCACCCCATTCTGTTAGCATTTTTGGATTTGGACTATCAAAACTGGGAGCTAATAAAATCCTTACCCCGCGAGGGATACGTCCAACTTCCACATATTTCGTAAGCGATTTGTGCTCCCACCATTTCGTGACCTCTGCTCTCATACACTTTTCCAACTTCTTTAGCAGAGCCTTTGCATCTCCTTCCTTAGTTGTATTAGAACTGGTGGTAGCCACCCCTTTCGACATTGCTTTTGGCAAATTGCTAAACAGTTCCTCTGCAGCCGCTTCGCGCTCACGAACTGCCTCCGCTGACATACTGAGGGCAAAAATATACTTTTGTATTCCACTCCGACGTTGCCTGTGCTCGCAACTCGGGTCGTGCCTTTCACTCCTCCCCACCAAGCTCTGAAACGCGTAGGGTTGTTGCCAAGCTGAAAATAAAATCACCGCTTTTGCAATAATTTGAGTCCATGGCATGCTGTTATTTTACAAAGGAGATCAGCACTTTGGTATATATATATATATATATATATATATATATATATATATATATATATATATATATATATATATATATATATATATCGTTTTGCCCACGGCGTGGGAACCCAACACGAGGCCTAGGGGGTCAGGGTAATCCTACCCTCACCCTAGTGTTTTTTTAAAATGTTTTTCTTGGATCGAGTCCCAAGATGGCTGCCAACACTTCCTGGTTGAAGTGGTGGCAGCCAATCAGATATTACAATGAGAGCTGTCGGATCTGTGGAGTAGTCACATCCCCAACTCTACATAAATCTTTTTCTTTAATAATTTCAAAACTACTGAATGGATTTACACCAACTTACAAAAAGAGATCTTTGTGGGCCGAGACCTAGCTTTGGTGTAATTCCGTTCAGCGCTTCGGGCTGTAGTTGTGTCTAAAATACCTGTGGGAAATTATATACGGAAATTATGTTTTGGGTCCCTCCTTTTTTCCTTTTTCTTGGTCCCCAATAGTAGTGGCAAACTAGTTTTGAAAATTCTGTGAATATTTGTCAAATGGTGGCAAAGTTATTAGCAAAACAAAAAATGCTTTTCCTGTGGAGACTAGGTCCTAACTATAGGTACCTACTGGCGAGTGCCAGTAGGATATATATGTGTGTATATATATATATATATATTTGTGTAGGATATATATGTGTGTATATATATATATATATTTTCAGTGAATTTCAAAGGTTTTTTTAAATGCTAATTTGTAACTATAACGTCCCTGAAACCTATGGTTTTTTCAGCGAATTTCAAAGGTTTTTAAATGCTAATTCCTAACTATAACGTCCCTGAAACCTATGGTTTTTTCAGTGAATTTCAAAGGTTTTTTAAATGATAATTTCTAACTATGCCTACAGAGGTAGGACATGTGAAGAAAGAGGAAGAAAGGCACAGAAAGAAGCGAGAAATGCAGAAAAAGGCAACAGAAGTCCAGAAAGACGAAGAAAAGTGCAGGAAGAAGCAAGAGATATGCAGAAAGAACCAACAGAGGTGCAGAAAGAGGCCTTGTTGCAAAGTCATCCTGTGCCCCCAACTTTTTGCTGACAGGTACTGGTGGTAACTGACTCTGACTAACCAGGCCTAGAGCCAGTGCTATGCTAAAAGACACTTAGAATACAGTGGAAACACCTACATACACTAGGGAACACTATGCGTTGGGGTACCCCTGTGATTGGCATGACCTCCTCTGTAAGGCCCTAGTACATAATAGGGCAGGGGGATTAAAACTACCTCTAAGTCAGAGGTGCAGAAAGATGTTTCTTTGCGTAGTAGTCACGTTTGCAGAGTGGTGGAAAAAGGTGCTGGGCCTCCCGACCAGCGCTCAGGAATTCCGCTGCGTAGGACTTACAGGAGGTACCAGGAGGGCTTCTTAGCCCCCAAACGCCCTCAGGAGTAAATTGGACTTCATCCCCCATCCCGTAGTCTGCCAGGAGGCGTGTTTGCAGAGTCGTGGAGAAAGGGGGGCATGGCCTCCGAAGACGTCTTAGCAATCCCACTGTGTGGGACTTACTAAAGGTAAAAAGAGGGGTAGTTGGCCCCCAAGGACATCCTTGGGGGCCAACTACCCCTCCTATTACCTCCAGTAAGTCCCACTTAACAGCATTGGTAAGTACTCGTAGCAGGCCACGCCCCCTTTGCCCACCACGCTATAAATGCGCTCCCTGGTGAGCTCTTGGATGGGGATTGAAGTCCCCTTCGCTGCTGGGGGTCCTTTAGGGGCCAACTAGCATACCTCTTACCTCCAGTAAGCCCCACACAGTGGGATTGCTGAGAGGTGGACAAAGGCCACGCCCCCTTTCTGCACCACTCTGCAAACGCGCCCCCTTGTGCGTTCTAAGTTGGGGGATTAAGTCCAACTAGCAACGAGCCAGGGGGCGCGTTTGCAGAGTGGTGGAGAAAGGGGGCGTGGCCTCCGGCTAGATGCCAGCTTTTTTTTAAATATTTTTTTACAAGGGGGGCTGTGTTGCCCCCCTTCTTTTACATTTTTGGGGCCCTGGGACCCCATCCCCCAGGGCCTGACCCCTTTTTATGAATTGTTTCGAAAATGGTAGTCTGCATTGTAGAGTAGGTGTATTAAAGGTTATATTAGGGTGTGAGGAGGTGCATCAGATTATCACGTGGATGATGTCATCAGTGATGTCTTCAGTGATGTCATTTGAGATGTCATCAGTGATGTCACTGACCATGTCATGAATGATGTAATATGTGACGTCATCAGCAGAGCATTGCGGGTGCGCGAGTTATAGTTAGCTGAACTAACTATAACGGTTGAATTTCTCTGGTTTTGTACGAGTGAAATATCCAACGAACTATAACGTCCCTGAAACCTATGGTTTTTTCAGTGAATATATGTATAAATACATACATATATATATCTATATATATGTATATATATATATACATATACATATATATATATATATATATATATATATATATATATATATATATATATATATATATATATATATATATATATATCACCTATCAGGCATGCCTTCACGCAGTACGCCATGCACACTGCAGTTCTTCCTGAAATTCTCCCAGAGTAGCGGAAGTAGTGGAGCCAGGCCCAGTAGCAGGACAGAGGAGACACCGATCTGGGTGGCAGGCAAGTCTGACTCTTTCTGGGCTTTAGCAGGAGGGGAGGTGGTGGGGCCCAGACTTTAGCAGGAAGGGGCCGGGGCCGGGGCTTTAGCAGTGGGGTGCGGGGTGAGGGGAGGGGCATGTGGGGCACTCCGCCAGCCACGGAACTCTGCGGAATTTCACTGAATTTTCTAGTAACTCTGTGACATTCCACAGAGTACCACTACGCGAGCTCCGCCCACCCCTAGTTATAGTTACTTGAGATAACTCTAACTGGTACATTTCTATGTTTTTTAGAGTTTAGAATGTTACATAGTTACTGAAGATTTCACTGAACTTTAATGTTACTTTAACCTTTGCATTTTTCACTTAATTTCTAGGGTTTTCTTTTAACAGAACGTAATATTTTATTACCATACGTAAACCCCCCTCCACAACACCCAATGTGCATAGCCTTCGGCCGTGCGTGGCGGGGTTTGGCTGCATGGACTGACCTGTGGCCAGGCACTGCAGCCAACCCCTCACATATAGCCAACCGCACACTGCGCATGGCCTTTGGCTGTGCACAGTGGGGAGTTGGTCACAAGGGTTAGCCTGCAGACATTCACGGCGGGGGGTTGGCTGCATGGACTAACCCATAGCTAATCCCAGACTGCTCAGGTCCTTTGGCAGTGCACGGCAGGGAGTTGGTCACAGGGCCTGGCCACATTGACCAGCCCCTAACATGCAGTATCCGCCCCAAAGGTGTGCAACCCTATGATGAGCAGGGACATCGGCCATGTGTGGCGGGGGTTGGCCTATGGGCCCAGGGGACCTCATCCCCTGGGGCCAATACATATATATTAAGGGGAGGGGGGGTGCGGCCTCCCTCACCAAGTCTTAATAGGCTCTAGGGACCCCATCCCTGAGTCTTAATAGGCCCTGTGGACCCAATCCCCCAAAGCTGAATTCTAAGAGGAGGGGGCATGTAGCCGCCCTCCCAGAGCCTTATTAGGCTGCAAGGACCCCATTCCCTGGGCATAATACAATTAAACAGGGAAGGGAGACATGCAGCCACCCTCCCTGGACTTCTTGGGCCCCGGAACCCCATCCCTGGGGAAAATATAATAAAAGAGGGGAGGGGGCCATGTACCCCTGAGCCTTGTTAGGCCCTAAGGACCCAATCCCCCAGGGACAACTTTTTAATAAAAGGAGGGGGAGCACGGCCCCCCTCCACAAGCCTAATTGGGCCTCGGGACCCCCATCCCCAGGGCTGAAATATAAATAATAGGGGAGGAGGTCCATAGGCCCCCCTCCCAGGCCTATTTTGGCCCAGGGACCCTATCCCTGACCGGACAGCTTTGGCCCTTTAACAATGGATGGTCGGCGCCCTGCAGCTGGATGGGACACTTTAGTGATATACAATTAAATACTGCCAATTTGGCCAAGAAACCCTGAAGGACATGCCCCTGGACTTCTCGGGCCGCGGTGAGGCGATAGGTCGGAGCAGTGCACGGGGTCCCGAGCTGCGCCTCTCCCATGCCATGGAGTTGGAGGGGCAATGGTGGAAGGGGCAGCTGGCTGCGGACATCCACCAGGCGCTTCGCTATAAGGAGCTGAAACTACCATCTTACAAAGGACAATCTCCACAGTTGAATTTAAGACGGTATTTTGCAGATCTGATTGCCATTTTGAGCAATCGATTCAAGCTATGTCCTGCTGCACGCCATCTTGCTGTTTATCTTCTTGACCTCTTCATGGACCGATATGACATTTCAATCCAACAACTGCATGTGGTCGCTCTTTCCTGTTTACTTTTAGCAATGACCCATCTCCATGTATATAACCTGGGATGGGAACCCTAGGCTGGGCGTGCCTCCTCTTGTCGCCTTCTCTGCAGCATCGCTGGCGCTGTGAGACCCCGAAGTGTTTGGCCTCGGTCGGATGCCCGGTTGATTGAACGACGGAGCTCCGTGAACCGATCTACGACCTGCCGCCGAGCAACACCTGGCCTTGCTGGACCTGGGCCCTCCCACCACTCCGACCGCTGCCACGTCCTTTCCTGGTGGTTTGGCTGCCTCACTTTTCGCGGTGCTTGACGGAGCACCGTGATGTGATCTGCGCCTGGCCGTCACGCAGCCCCAGACATCGCGACCTTTATCTGTGCCCTGCTGCCGCGCTACACGCACAATTGCTGGATCATGCCGGCCGGGACCTGAACGGCGTCACGCTGCCGAACAACCCCCGTCACCGATGGTACTCGGACTACCCATCTGTCTTGATCGTCTATACCACCGAAGGCCACCCTTTAAGATGGTGACGATCCGCCAATCTCAAAATGGCGACTTGCCGACAGCTTTCACTCTGCAAGATGGTGAACGCCGTGGCCCTACAGGGAGACCAGTGTGAGTGACCTCTCTCCCCGCCCATCTGTCCTCCCCTACAACTAACCCGATTCTACCTCGAAGCACCACAATGAGCTGGTGATGAATCAGACTCCCCAGAGGGCCTCCCCTTCATGTTTATTTTGACCCCTGAACAGCCCCGAACACCGATGATACGCGGGCTTCCTCTCCTGTCCTGATCGCCAACCCCACCAAAGGGCTGTTCCTGAAGTTGCGACGCGATCCGCCAGTTATTTCACTCCTCAAGATGGCGATTGCCAGTGTCTCTCCAGTGAGGCCAGGGTTTGCAAGTTTCCGGATTAGCTTCAGACACAGAGAATGGGCTCTGGTTTCAGGGATCCCAGCGCTGCTTCCTGGTCTTCTTATCCAGACTGGTTACAGCTATGGAGTACGGGCGTTGGTTTCAGGGATCCCTGTGCTGTTTTCCCAGGTCAGCTCTTTGTGTGAATTCTTCAGACCTTGGAACTGTCCCTTCCTCCTCTCCACCCACCACTTGTGTCCTGGGGGTAAGCTGAAAGACGAGGCGGACGGCACTCCCCAGGAATACCGGGACCGGTGCTTTTTGATGGAGGTATGACGATGCCCACTGGTCTGATTCCAAAACTGTTTTGTACCTACTGCGGAGCCCGAGCAACCTTGGCTGATGCCCGGTGGAGCTGTTCTTTGCAGCTATAGAGGAGTCTGGCTCTGGTTCACCCCCTTGGCCATCACCTACCCAGCCGGACATCTGACATTGTTTTCCTCGTCCCCCCGCTGTTTTTCCTCCCCCCTCCCCCCTCCGTTATTCGTTGATCTAATTGATGTAACTATGTAACCTGTAATTCGCTGATCCTGTAACTATGTAACCTGTAACGCACTGATCCTTATGTAAAGCGCTCTGATACCTCTGGGTCTAGCCAGCGCTATATAAAACTTTATAAATAAATAAATAAAATAAATCCCCTGGGCCTGTCTTTATAATAGAAGAGTGCCCAGTGCGCACTCAGGGAACCCTGAATTGTGGGTGGCCTGGTTCACGTTGTCTGTGGTGTAGAGGGTTGTGGTGCTGAGGGCAGATGTCCACTGGTCTAGCGTAACTTTCTTCCAGATGTGTTGCGCCAGGGCATGTGGTATGTTGTGTGTTGGAGGGTTCCTGCGCTGATGAAATGCACCATGCTGTGGTCTGACCACGTGACTTCTGAGGTGTGGCTGAAACGGATTCTGTTGCTGGTGGTGAAGATGGGGTTGAGGATGTGTCCAGTGCTGTGGGTGGGGCTCTCAACGATTTGCATCAGGCTGATGTTATCCATGTTCTCTAGGAGGTGGCAGGTGGGTTTCGGTCGGGTTGTTGAGGTCACCCAGGAAGAGGTATTGATTGGATTCAATGGCCAGGGGGGCAATAATTTCTGTGATGGCATTTCAGAATGCTGGGTGGGGGCCTGGAGGTCTGTAGGTGAAGGTACCCCTAACGTTTGTGTTCTTGTTTGTGTGCATTTGGAAGTTGATATGTTCCATAATGGGGGACGGGGCATCCTCGGTGGTGGTGATTCTGATGGAGTCTTTGTGGATGATGGCTATCCCTCTCCGGGTTTCAGTGGACGGTCCTTGTGAATCATTTTGTAGCCGTTGGGTGTTACTGTGGATATGTCCAGGGCAGAGGCTTGCTTGAGTCAGGTTTCTGTGATGAAGACTACATCAGGTTTTGCAGTGGTGATGGTGTCCCAGATTTCCATGGCATGCTTGTCGAGGGATCTGGCATTGATAAGCATGCAGTGTAGTCGGTTCCGGGGTTCAGTGGTTGTTGGTGCTGTTTTGGAGGTGTGGCATGAGAAACTGCAGTGTCGGCAGACGAAAGGGCCTTCTGTGTTACCTGGTGTCTAGGCGCAGCGCTGGAGTAATTGATTCTCTGGCGAAGTCCAGGGGTCCTAGCGCTGGGCGTGGTCCAGACCCAGATAGACACAGATGGGCTTGCAATTGACATGCCTCCGGCATGCCAGCAGTGTGGCCATGCAGCGCACTTCATTATATAGAGGACAGGCTGGTCGGGGAGGTGGGCGGGGCCTGGTGGGAGGGCAGGAAAAGGGGAGTGCATCCAAGCAACGCTGAGAAGCTCTGGCGTGGGTCGCTAGGCAATGACTGTGAGACCGCTATGCCACAGTTAGGGCAAAATGCAGCAGAATAACAGGTGAAGCTTAAGGGCGGTGGAGCAGACAGGTGAAGCAGCTGCTCGGTCCTGCAGAGTGCAGTAGTGCTCACTCGGGCCGCACAGCACGCTTCATTATATGGAGGATTGGCTGGGTGGGGAGGTGGGTGGGGCCTGGTGGGAGGTCAAGAAAAGGGGAATGTGCCCGAGTGACGCTGAGAGGCTCTGGTATACGTCGCTAGGCAACGGCTACGAAACTGCAATGCCAGAGTCAGGACAAAGTGCAGCAGAACAACAGGTGAGGCTTGAGGGCAGCAGAGCAGACAGGTGAAGCGGCTGCTCAGTCCTGCAGAACCACACTTCCAAATGACCCACATGGCATTATCTTCACACTCACAACTAGGAAAAAAGCAAAGGGACATGAAAAACACATCCATAATCGTGAAAGATCTACAGAAATAATATATCACGGGCATCACAACCCTGGGCGTAGTTTGCGTAGTAGCGCTACGTGTAGCTACGCGAAGTGCGCTTCGCACTACGCACGCTACGCGTAGCTACGCGAACTGCGTAGTGCGGTAGAGAAATGCTGTTCGCACTGATTGCACAGTGCCGGATGCTTGTCCGCACTGTGCAATCATTGCAAACGGCATCTTGCACAGTGCAAGCGGTCGTTTTCTGCCGCTCGAGTAGATTTGTACTCGAGAAGCAGCTTTCTCAACGCGGACTGGTAGTTTCTCATCGCGAGCGGTCGCGAGCATACGCGACCACTCGCAATGAGAAACCTGACCTCCCCGCGTTGAGAATCTCGCCGAGAGGTTTATTTTCCACGCTCGCGATCGGCAACTTGATGTTGCTGATCGCGAACGAGGAAAAAGTCTCGCCGGGATGTTGATTTTGCTCGCTCGCGGTCGCCAACTTGACGTTGAGGACCGCGAGCAAGCAAAAAATGCCCGCTACGATACGTGTTTTTGCACTGTGCTACGTGTAATTCGCGTAGTAGCGCAAACTACGCACGCTCCGCGAGCGTAGCGTAGTACTACGCCCAGGGTTAATCACAATCACAGTAAGTAGACACTTCTAAAATAAGCTGTGTATGGGCCTACGAAAGGTCAATGAATAGGAAGCCAGCAGAGAGCGCCTAGGGAAGGGCTCCCTGTAAACTTATTTGGTAAATCTTCCTGATCGCTTCTGCCCTCATTATAATACTTACTTCGAGAGCGCCTGGGAAAGGGCTCTCCTGTGTTTTTTATTCACTTGTCGCCGCTTTTAATGTGTATACTGTGTTTTTAGAATACGAGAAAAGCAATATTTTTTAAACTAAGGATACTCTTCACTTGTGGCTTACCTGCCGGTTGGGTTCGGCGCTCCTCCCCGTTCCAGCGCGGATTCTTCCGTTTGTTTGGAGGGAGGTGCCACCCACCGGAAGTCAGGTCTATCCACTTCCGCCTTCCACCACTACTGAGGTTAGCAGTTCAGACTACCCTCACTATAAGACCCATGCCCAAACAGATGCGCAGCGGGCGCGCCGCTGGTGCGCCGCTGGCGCGCCTAAGGCAAGCCCGTCTGCGCCCGTCCGCGGCCGACCGGGGCCAGGGGCCACAACCCCTGCCCGTTTCTCTACTCATATCAGTAGCTATAGCCCCAACTCTCTTCTCAAACTAAGAGGAACAACCCCCGCTCTATGCCATTCCTCTTGGAATCTAGCAGACCCACACACAACATGCTCTCACTGTGGCTTTCAGCTGTATTCCGCCCCACTAATCAAAAAAACCCAGCAAAACATGTACCTTCTGAACTGTAGGTCTCTCCCTAAACATTCCACAGAAATTTCCATGCTTTTAGAAGAGCTTAACCCAGATGTCATATTCCTGACAGAGACCTGGCTCAATACAGAGTCAGAACCCGATCTCATCCAGTCCCTCCCCCAAGGGTATCAAATACTACGTGAAGACCACAAAGTGGGGAGAGGAGGTGGCCTAGCAGTCATTTACAAAGATTGTTACAAGTGCCGCAGTTCTCCCTACTTGATACCAGACTGTAAAAGTCTCTCCTTCGCTATAGACTTCTCCCCCACTAGCACCTTTTCTGGGATACTTATATATCGCCCACCCGGAACTTTGGGACAATTCCACAATATCCTTCCCCCTATTATAGCCAATCTAGCATGCAGTTCATCCAATTTTACACTATTAGGGGATTTTAACATCCATTTTGACAACATCTCTGACACTACCGCCCTAGAAATGACCACTAGTCTCTCTGCACTACAACTGAAACAACTAGTGCTTAAGCCGACCCACTCCAAAGGTCACCTACTTGACCCTGTTTTTAGTAACTGCGCAGATCTCATAGTGGGAACTCCCTCCCCCCTTCCGTGGACGGACCACTTCCTGATTTCCCTTTCCTGGGTCATCCCAGACCCCCACCCTCCTTCCAATATAGTTACACATAGGGAACGAAATTGGTCAAAACTCCCTCTAGAGGACTGGCTGGCTGCTCTTGAAACTTCCAGACCACCCAACAACCCTGACCCTACTTTAGCTAATGAGGACTACAACAGATGGATTTCCAAATCGTTAGACTCCGTACTCCCCATGAAATGCACCAAACCTAAGCGCAGTACAAAGACTGCCCCCTGGTATTTCTCTGGATTACGGGAAATGAAACATCAATGTAAAAAATTAGAAAGGAAACGGCGACTGGACTATTCCCCTTCCAGAAAAACTGCTTATAGAGAAGCGATAAAGACCTACAAAAATGAAATTAAAACTGCACAATCGACCTTCTTCGAAGAAAAAATTAATGCAGCTGCTTCTAGGCCTAAAGAAATATATCGCATTGCGAGAACCCTCCTTAAGCTCCCAGAAAACCTCCCAAATTCCATCAATGCGCAAACCCGCTGCAACAACCTGGCAGAGTGTTTTTTCCCAAAAATACAAACCATTTATACCTCCTTTTCTTCCACTCAGACTGATCTTCCGTTCACCAAATCACTTGAATCAGGGACTCAGCCCCTGGTAACACTCGAATCTCTCCCCCCACTCAATCCCATCATGTTAGAATCCATTATGCATCAGGTGAAATCCGGCTCCCCCAATGACCCGGCACCACCGCGTACCCTGTTGTCAGCCACTGGCAACGTCCTTCCCACCATACTTGACTTGCTTAATGCCTCCCTGTCCGCAGGCACTGCCCCGCTTCCTTGGAAGCGGGCCATGGTTAAAGCCCTCCTTAAAAAACCTAATCTTGACCAAGATAACCCTAGTAACTATCGACCGATCTCCCTGTTGCCCTGGCTGAGCAAGATTTTGGAGAAACATACCAACATAGTGTTGGCGGAGTTCATCGAGACCAACCACCTGCTCGACCCCTCCCAGACGGGATTCCGTCCCATGCATGGGACCGAAACCGCTTTGGTTGCAGTGACGGAGGAGGCCAGGAAGATCTTGGATCAGGGAGGATCTGCAGCAATTATCCTCCTTGACCTAAGTGCCGCCTTCGACACTGTAAGCCACAACATCCTATTACATCGACTCACCAGTTTAGGAGTCTCAGGGAAAGCAATAGCTTGGTTTGAATCCTTCCTTTCAGACCGCTCCTTCCAGGTTTTTGAGGGTGATATCACCTCCCCCAGCAAGACTCTTGGCTGCGGTGTGCCACAGGGCTCTTCTTTGAGCCCTACGCTATTTAATATTTTCATGGGCCCACTAGCTGAGATAGTCCGTCCATTTGGGATAAAAATCATCACCTATGCCGACGACACTCAGCTAGTGGTGGCTCTTAATCAGCCACCCACCGCGCATAACAGCCTGAGGGACTGCTTAGAAGAAGTGACCAAATGGATGACATCGTCATGTCTCAAATTGAACGGAGACAAAACTGAGCTGATGCTCTTAGGCAACCCCCCATGCTCACAATCAATTCAATCAATCAATCAATCAATCAATCAAAGACTTTATTCGGTTTTGCAAAAAAGCCATAAAAGTTACACAGATACAATATATAAAATCTATTTTTTTTTAAAACAGATCAAAACAGTCAAGGCCACCTGATAATACTCAATATAAATAAACCACACATTCCCCCCGGTCACAGTTATATAGATCATAAAGTGCATTGTGCAGGAACACGTAAATTCCTAATGACACTTCTTTTGTTCCAAAAACCAAATCAGCTCCGTCAAAAATATAACTTAATTTACAAATGACTAGGCATCCATGCATATCCGTGATTTTACACAAGCTTTTAAAAACCCTACAATAAAAAAGATACAATCCTCTGTCAACAATTGAAGATATAAAAGGGCAGGGCGAGCCTGTCTAAAATTCATTCTTTTTAAAATTGGAATCGGGAAATGCCTTCGAGGGATTTCATATAGCTTACATAAGAACATAAAGTGCAACAGGTCCTGCGGAGACTGGCCGTCGCAGCCGCAGGAAGTTAGCGCTTGACGTCTCGTATGTCCTTTAGGCCTGGCTAACAGGAAATGAAACAGGTTCATCCGAAACCTGGTTAATAAAAACTTCTCATGAGATGATAAAACCCCCATAAGATATGGTTCTGCTGACAAAGTTGTTTTTATAGTTAAAAACATATGAACACTAGGTTTCGACAACTCCTGTGCTTCCCTATCCATTTTCCTTGCAGTCAGGAAGGCTATCCTGAATGAATCCACATCCTTCTTAACTATGGATTCTGGTTTACAAAATAGATCACCACGCCCTACCCCTTCAAAACTGTTTTTAACATATTTGAGCCAGGGGATTCGAGTAGCATTATCTAAAGTCATACACTCTCTCAGAATTAAGTGGTTAAGAGATAGTTCTTTATTCAACCAGCACTTTAACCAGAAAATCATTGGGCGTAATGCAAGGGTGTCTCTTATATAAGGAACACCCAATTCCTCGTGGACCGCTAGGTTAGAGGTTCCACGTGGAACACATAGTAGGTGCTTCAAAAAGTCGTTCTCTGCCACCTGAAGGGAGTCTGCAACAATGTGTCCCCATATTTCACTGCCATAGGTGGCTATGGCCAGGCTTTTAGCTTGATAAACTTTCAGAAGGGCCCCCGTTGGTTTCTTCCCTGTCCTAGACGCAAAGTTAAAAATTGCCGCATTAGCCCGGGCATATCCCCTTTTTTCTTCACTATTAGGGGTGCCCATTTTAGTTGGTCATCAAAAAGAACCCCTAAATAGGAGAAAACGTTAGTGCGTGGGATCTTGGCCGAGCCAACACTAAATTGAAAACTCTTATTTGTGTGATGCCCCACCTTCATTACAAAGGATTTGGAGTTGTTAATTGCCATATCCCGATTAGACATGAATCTGGCAAATGCCTCCAGAAGGGATTGCAAGCCTATTGCAGTTCTTGATATGAGGACGGCGTCGTCTGCATATAGCAGAATCGGGATCCCGCGCCGTCCTACATATGGGTAATCCACCCCTGTTGCTTTTAAGGCGGACTCCAGATCATTAATATAAAAATTAAACAGGAATGGGGCCAGAATGCATCCCTGTCGTACTCCCTTTTTATTTCAAAGTCCCTGGTGACCCGCAGATCCTGGGAGAACCTAACATTAGCTTTTGTTGATTTATGCAGGTCCTCTAAAAAGTTCACAATACTGCTGTCCACCCCCGTTGCCCTCATGATCTGCCACAATTTAGCTCTGTTAACGCAATCGAATGCGGTGGACAGATCCATGAAGGCAAAATAGATGTTTCCGGGGCGAGCAACAGTATATTTACCCAGGATCATGGATAGGTTTAAACACTGTGCAACAGTGGAGCGTCCCGGGCGGAAACCATACTGGGCATCCGACAGGATCTCATGGTCCTCCGTCCATGTTTGCAGTCTCTGTAAAAGGATCCGTCCCACCACCTTGACAGCAGAGTCAATGAGAGAGATTGGTCTGTAGCAGTAAGGGCTGGCCCTATCACCCTTCTTGAATACGGGGACTATGGTGGAAATGGCCCAAGACTTGGGGCATCCATTCTTGGCCGCTGCGTTAAACACAGCAACCAGAACCGGTGCCCAAAACAGGGGGTCAGACTTAAATAAATCCGGGGGGATCCCGTCAGGGCCTGGTGCCTTATTAATGGATAGCCCTGCAATGCCATCCAGGACCTCACCTTTGTCAAAAGTTAGTACTGGAGCGTTTGGATCACGACTCACTGAGCTGCTTTGATCAGTGGGACAATCAAACATAGATGTAAAATATAGCACCCACTCCTCCTCTAAGATATGAGCATCTAAAGCCCCCCCTTCCTGACTGAAAAGTGGTTGGTTCACGACTTGCCAGAACCTAGAACTATTCCTAAGAGTGCTTAAATTGATTAACTCCCTCCACGCCTCCTCTTTTAATGCACTCTTTCGTACTGCCAGCACTTTCTTATATTCTCTGCGGCAATTGCGAACCTCAGATTGAATCCTAGGTTTGGCAGACAAAGCTTCCTTCATCCTCTTTGCTGCCTTTGTACAGTGAGAGTCAAACCATCTAGGACCAAGTGTGGCCACACTACTGCCCGGAACACTTAGGATATCACCAACTTTACACACTAATAAGTCAAATGCATTTATAATCTGGTCAGGGGTGGAACAAGCATCTGTGCACGATGCTAGCTCATGGGCACAGGAAACGCTTACTGCACTATAAAAAATTTCCGGGACGACCTGAGACCATTTAAGTCTTCGCTTATTATCAGTCGGTCTCAGGACACCCCTGATTATGACTCCATCAATTCGTGTAGAAAGCGGCCTTGAAATATGTACACAGAGTGGGTTATGATCACTAAATTCACTCTCTATAATATTAAAACCATAAAACAGGGATTGCAAAGAAGAAGAAATTAAAATAAAATCAATAAAAGACCCCCTGCCGGACCCTTTAAAAGTTGGTACCGAAAATTTGGTATGCGGGGCAGATAGAGACATCAGGGTCACCATATCTAATTCATTTACTATGTTATTCAGCAATTCCTCCTGGCTATGATGTTCAAAATGAAACCCTCTCAAACGAGGGCAACCCAGCTCCGAAAAACAAGATGTTAAAGGATTGCCACAGGGATGTATGTTAAAATCCCCAGAAACCAAAAGGTTATGTGGGAAAAGCCAAAAGATTGTTTTAGAAAGACTCCCAGGTTGGTGATAATACAATCATGATTGAGGCTAAACACCGAATTGTAAAAGTTCACCAGGCCCCATCTAGCGCCCCCTCTTTTAACTAGTAGTGCCTGAATTCCTGGATTAGTCGAGGGCACAACCTGGATCTGACAATCTACCACCACAGACACGTATACGACTAGCCCACCCTTGGGTCTCCCACTCACCGAGGGGATAGCAGGAATAAAGAAAGCCTTGTAACCTTCCAAAAAGAGGTTACAATCCACAGACCAGGTTTCCTGAAGACTAATTACCAAAAATGGTTTCACAAATTGAACCCACAGGGGATCTTGGAGTTTGTTTGCCAACCCAGCGATATTCCAAGATACAAAATTGCAGGGTCTCTCTCCTGTGGATCTATCAACTGGATCAACTGAGGTCTCGGTGCGTACGACGCACTCAATCTCCGTGGGCATAGCAGTCCTTAGTCAGTCGCAGTCCTCTAGTCCATTTAAGACGGAAAATCTATTGTTATGTTCCAGTGTGGGGGCAACATCACTCTGTCCATGTACTGCTGAAAAAGGATGAGCCCTCATAATGGACTGCTGCCTTGGTACTGTTCTGTGTGACCACCCTCCTCGCCTAGGTGGCCTGAAGGTATTATCAAATGTGTCCCTAATGGGGTCTGGTTTATAAAAAAGCCCAATGGGAGTACCCTAATTATTGGGCCGGGAAGGGTTGCAGGACAAGAATCCCTAGACAAAATTCTGCCCACAATATGGGGGTTATCAAAATTTACAATAATACAGTCACCTACACCATTTTTTACCGAGTTCCCTATCCAGCTCACCCTTCGTGCCATGAGGATATTATTGGCGACACAAGTTCCCAGAGAGGTATTATGAGAGAACCAATGAGTTACTTTGTTTAAGAGCTGACCATAATTCTCACTGACCCCTTGTGGGAGAGGAGGGACACTCCCCAAGACCACTACATAAGGGGTGGATTCCGGAGGAAGATCAATCACTGGGAGACTCGTTGGCTGTAACTCCCTTCTTACTGACCCCCCTGCCCTTAGTGGCGCTAAAGACCCCGCATTTATGGGCTGCTGTTGAGTGTAAGCTGCCGGGTCGCCACTACCACGTGTAGTATTGTTGTCACTATTCTTATCAACTGCGACTCTAGATGCATCTATACTCGTGGATAGACCTGCCCCCATAGATGTTCCCCTAGCAGACAGATGATCTCTGCTGATAGTTACACTTGCTGCTGATGTTACTGGTGGTTTGCATCTCACCATCCCCTCTAATTTTAATAATCTAGCTTCTACTGCGCCTATTTTCTGTATTATAGGGTCCAGTAAGGTAGACAACATAGTTTCCATCCTCCCCCAAAAATCCTCCTCCTGTATCCTATCAACAGGCTTCCCTGTCATGACCTGAGTAATAGAGGTGGAGGGACCATTTTTAGAATCATTTGCGGGGATAATAGGTAATATTTTCTTGCTAGTAATTGTTTTTGAGGAGGGCCTACTTGATTTCACTGGTCCTCGGCTTTTCCTTTTCTTTTTATTAGAGGGAGATTCAATGTTACATGTCTGCCCCAATTTGGCTCTCTGACCTCTGGTTGTAACTTTCGGATAACTAAGACTAGAATCTAGGTCAGAGGATAAACTGGAGGCAAGAGTTGTAACTTGCTCCGATGTACCATGCGGGGAAAGAATAAACCGGGATGGGGGTGCAGCATCATCCAGTGTCCCCGCTAGTACAGGAGTCGCCGGGGTTAGAGAGGGTCTACCTTGTGAGAATTGGGGCTCAAGGGATAATCTTCTTTCAGTGAGCTTTATCTCGTTAATGAGGGCTGATTCGGCCCTCAATATGAAGGCATCCAGGGTTCCAGCCACACTTTTCCCTGGAATCATCTTACGCTTACTCATGATGGCCCAATACCTACCCACTACTGGGTAAAGGACCCGGCTAAAAATGACTTACGGCTCAAAGAATAAAATACAAACGTGCTGAATAACAAATACAATACCTGCTAAAGTGCTTTCTCATAGGCAGGTCTAGTGCAAATAGACAATATGCAAGGTGCAAAGTGCAAAGTGCAATGTGCAAACAAGCATTCAGGTAATATATTACACATGAAAAATCAAACCATTAAAATATTGGCGATAAAACTTTCAGGAGACCTGCTGAAAATTGAATAAGTATCAAATACTTATAAAACACAGAAAAAAAGAATAAACCACTTAAAAAGATAATTTGCTAAAAATGCCCATGTTCCTGTTATAGACAACAATAAAAATGCAACAGTTGATAAAACAACCTAAACAGAGAGAAAACTGGACCCAAAAACCACACTTAGCTGGACCCGTTAGAAAGATATAGTCACACAGCACCAATGGCCAATTGTCCATAAAGTTTACTATTGCTGCGCTTGATGAAGGAAGACAAATGACCCTACAGATACACACACGGTACCTGTTCGCCAACTCCAGGTGTTAGGCACGAGTCCAAAACCACAGAGATAAGAGGGGAAGCCCAGCCCAGCCTCCTCCAGTCTCTGACGGGCTCAGACGGGCCCGCCATTTGCCCGGGCTTCACACGGGCGCTGCCCGCGCGCGTCCCGCGCTGCGGGAGGTGGCCGGTGTTTTTGTGGCGCCTCCGGGCGCGTGTGCGGCGTCAGGCAGCGTCAAGGAGTCGAGGCTGCTGGGGGATGAAGTCTTTAGCCGTTCCCCTCACGGCACGTGAAGATATGCGCCGGCCGTTCCCCTCACGCGTCTGCAGACCAGTAAGAAGCCATTCCCCTCACGGCGTTTCTGTTGTCCCGCGCTGCGGGAGGTGGCCGGTGTTTTTGTGGCGCCTCTGGGCGTGAGTGCAGCGTCAGGCAGCGTCAAGGAGTCGTGGCTGCTGGGGGATGAAGTCTTTAGCCGTTCCCCTCACGGCACGTGAAGATATGCGCCGGCCGTTCCCCTCACGGCGTCTGCAGACCAGTAAGAAGCCGTTCCCCTCACGGCGTTTCTGTTGTCCCGCGCTGCGGGAGGTGGCCGGTGTTTTTGTGGCGCCTCCGGGCGCGAGTGCGGCGTCAGGCAGCGTCAAGGAGTCGAGGCTGCTGGGGGATGAAGTCTTTAGCCGTTCCCCTCACGGCACGTGAAGATATGTGCCGGCCGTTCCCCTCACGGCGTCTGCAGACCAGTAAGAAGCCGTTCCCCTCACGGCGTTTCTGTTGTCCCGCGCTGCGGGAGGTGGCCGGTGTTTTTGTGGCGCCTCCGGGCGCGAGGATGACGTCAGGCAGTGTCAAGGAGTCGAGGCTGCTGGGGGATGAAGTCTTTAGCCGTTCCCCTCACGGCACGTGAAGATATGCGCCGGCCGTTCCCCTCACGGCGTCTGCAGACCAGTAAGAAGCCGTTCCCCTCACGGCGTTTCTGTTGTCAATTCATTGTGGCCCACCTGCCTTGGCCCTGCTCCCACGCCAAAGGACACAATCAAGAGCCTGGGCATCTGTTTGGATAAGTCCCTTAATTTTAATTGTCAAGCAGCTAAACTATCGGCCACTTGCTTTGGTCTACTTAGGCTTTTGCAGAAGATTCTCCCCTTACTGCCTTTCCAAGCGAGACAGATTATGGTTCAGGGTCTCATTCTGTCTCGCCTGGATTTTGGGAACGCCCTTTACTTAGGGGCCCCCCAAACCACCTTGCGCAAGCTCCAGATCATACAAAACTGCGCTGCTCGAACACTGCTTCAGATCCCTCGCCGACTCCCAGTCAAACCCGGACTAAAGAGCCTTCACTGGCTCCCAGTCAGGGAAAGAATCAAAATTAAGACCCTGTGTATTGCCCACCGAGCCTTCTGGAAAACAGGTGCTGTTATCAACCATTCATTGATCACCCCCTATCACCCGAACAGACAGCTCAGATCAGCATCCTCTCTCCTCACGACAGTACCCAGGATCAAGAGAGCCAGATGTGGGGGCTGGTCGTTCTCCTATAACTCAGCCAAACTTTGGAACTCCTTCCCTTCCATCTGCGATCAGAGCCCAACTTACTTCTGTTCCGTAAACACTTAAAAACCCTGCTTTTTAATAAACCTGAATAACCTTCAATTGTTTTTCCTGTATGCGTTGTTCGTAGCGCTAGGACGCCTGAGGGTAGCTATCGCGCTTAATAAATGGTATTTTCATTTCATTTAATTTCAGAGTCATAAGATAGCTGAACCATGGCCATAACCGTGAACGATCTATAGACATAATGTCACGGGCATCACAACCACAGTAAGCAGACACGCTTCTCAAATTAGCTGTGTATGGACCAAACCTGGGAAAGGTCAACGTAAATATATTCACAATCACACTCTAAACTTTTCAATAAGCAACAACCAAAAAGTTACAAGTTCCTGAATCAGGATGGAACATTTGATGAGTGGGTCATTAGTTCTGCTGAAGTAGCATTATGCTAGCCCAGACACACCTCATTTTTTAGATGAGATAGACCAAGAGATGTCAAATGCTTCTCTTACCTGCACTTGTGGGATAATCTTTTCCAGTAAAGTTGATACAAAGTAACCAGTCAAATATCGCTTCTGAGTTAGGCATCAATAATTTTATATACATAAATAATCTGTGGTAGTGACAGAGGAAGAAGGACACATTTAACATTCAAGGTATGCATGCTAAACTGATTGCCTGAAAAAAGAAGAAAATGGAGAATACTCTCTCTCTTACCAGCACAATCAAAAGAGAACATTAGACTGGTACCTACTTCTCAAATTCAATCCTGTAAGCTATATATCAGGAAGCATTGTACATCAAGATGTATCCTAATAGTGAAGCTGAAAAAGTAAACGCAACACTCTGAGGCCCCATACACACTATCTTACCATTTACAGAGTTATAATATATAGACTGGACGTCAAAGTAAAGATCCCTTAGTGAGGACAAAGGGAAATTATCTGGAAAAAAGCCTACAGTTTCGTGATGCCAAACCCACAAAGTTAGAACTAGGGTAAAATAATACCTGGATAGTAACATGGTCAGTTGAAGATACAACCAAATCAGCACTTTTATCAAGACTTCAAACAATGCATGAGCCCCATAATAAGAGAGTCTAAGGTAAACATAGAATGAAAAACATGTATAAAACAATCAATACTAAAGTTACGAAAAAATAATAGTAAATAAACGCACACCGTCGATCTCAAATCTTAGGCTGCCCAATTACCTTGAGAGGACGAAATGAAATGCGAACTATCACAGCATAAATCAGCAAGAAACACCTATCTGCATACAAATATATATGATCAAGTAAATTACCTACACCTGCAAGAGGGGAAACGTCACAACACATAAAAAGAGAAAAAAGACCCTTTCTTGCGAACACTAGTTACGTGAAGAGTCCGACGGAACCTTTCCAATTAAATTCCAATATGCCACCTATAAAGCAGTCAAACATCTACATCTAAATCTTAACACGAACTTCAAGAATGGTGACAAAATTATATTAGAAAATGAATACAAGCAAACTAAGTAATCCTTGATTCTGAAGCAGAAGGTTACACTCTGGTTGTCATAAGGAATCTCGAATCCCATACTATTCCAATAACTAGTCATCATCCCTACAAGCGTCCTTTCCCTTCCGAATTAACAGAACCCCTACAGCATAAGAGAACAGCTCAAGATGTAGCCTTCACTCCATATTGCAATATGTAACCAATGGTAACAGAGAGCAGAGACTACGAAGACTTGAGGCCAGGTTAATCCTGGAAATGGATAATAGAGAATCCAATGTATTAAACATCGATGAAGAACTGTAGATCTTTTTATAGTGCCAGCCACTGTGTGAAATCTGCCAGTCACTTGATGCTGTTTGTAGCAAAAATGTACAATATATTAAGTTGATTCTGTATCTAATTTTGTTGTAGATTATGTACAAGGAAGGATTGAACAGAATTGATTATCTATGAGAATATGCATGGGGATTGAGATCGTAGAAGAGAATCAACTGCATAGGGCAATATGAAAATCCTGAGAGGGCTTGCCACTGCCTTTGTATATGTTTAGTTTATTATTATTTATTTTATTGTTCGCGTATTAAAATGTATTATTATTGAATGATGCAAAGACACTCAAAAAGTAGTTATACCCACTTGGTTATGAAAATGAATGTAAGATATGTACATGATATATGCATAGGGGTTTGGAGATAAAAGTTTGTATACATGCAGCAATTTTGTTATGACCTGTAATGTGACAGATTTGGAACCAAGTATTTCCCACTAGGAAGGTGTCAATATGAGTAATAGAAACATCAGGTTATTGAACCTTGAAAATATTTATCTGCATATAATGAATTGAGTCTTCACAGAATGTGTCACTTGAGCTGCAGTAGTTTGTTCCATTCATGAATAGATGACACTAATAATTGTTATATTTCAATACAATATGTGTATGATTAACATATAGTAACATTTTTAATATGTTATTTCTGTTCCTCTCAGTGACAAGAATAATTGTCTCATCTGTAGACAATGATAAATGGCGACACTACCGTGAGCAAGGCTTTTGCCGAAACGAGTTGCTAGCCTAAGCAAATAAACAGAGTTCTTTGCAATCTACCTTTGGAGTGCTGTTTTCTTAATTTACTCTTAAGAGGTGATTATGGATTTTGCTGTGCACAGGTGGGTCTGTCTGGCACCGCTGACAATTGGGAGCATGCTGGCAACCGCAACACTGTGGGAAGGTGAATATATATACATATATATATATATATCCACACAAATCGGCACCTCCTTCCGCCACACCGAACAGAGACACGGTGACACCAGCAAAGTTGAGTCCACAATGTTTATTTCATGATTTTTTGTCGGGCTATGACGCGTTTCGGCAGGATCCCCTGCCTTGTTCACACAACGGAGCCACACTCCCATTTTTAGTTTTATAGTGTTTTGCTATTACTACCCACGTGATACACACTCCCATTGACATGGACAACAGACTAAACGGAAGCGTTGCATCACCGCTTTGCATGACAACAAAATAGCCTATGCTTGAAATGGTTAATCAAACTCTCTTAAATATATTTCACATTATCTTTGTACTGAGATTGCTCTACCAAACAACATTAATGGTGCATTAAACCATATGCTTGAATTATGGTTATACATCCCTTCCTGTATTCAACCCTCCATAGCTGTGTAAATTTACTTTTCAATAAACTTTATTGTTCCCCAAAAATTTTTCAGGATGCATCTAAAATTATGACAAGCAATTCTTTTACTGTGAAAGTTGAGTATGTTAATATACCCAAACTTCAGCAGATGCTACTCGATAGTGCTTCGGTCAAACGATTCTGGGCCAGTGCCCAAACCTATATATGTGGTGGATATATTCTTCATCAATCGGCCCTCCAATAGTCATATATATTCCTATGGATTCTGGTAACCATTGATCATCCTTAGCGGTTTTTCTATTTACTGATCCAAACTCCCATTCATACCTTGAGATCCGCTTTGTGCAAATGTCGCAAATCCTAAAACAATTGATTGTGCAAAAGTCGCAAATTGTGCAAAATATTTTCCGCCCTTTCCAGGGATAATTAACTATCATATGCAAATTACGCCTAAACTGTAAACATACTACTCTATGCAACATGAGCTAAATGGTCACTTGTGCAAATAGGCAATTTGAATAAATATTTAAGAAAAACCCTCCCTCTATTTAGTTCTAAAATATGATTTAACCAATATGATTCAAATAACTAAAATCTCAAAACCATACCCATTCCTACATGACGAAAAATTATTTAAAACCACATTGTACAAAAAAGACCTATCACAAAATCCCTAAAACCGAGTCCATCCTATGTCATTCTAAAAAATACTTGCCATAAAATTAACTAAAATTCATCTATACCTTTTGAGGCCAAATATAATTGTTTACTATGAAGAATCTTTATCTTTGTCCATCTCTTCAAAAGTGCCTAAAATCCCTATCACCCGTGTTAATATCAAAAAAACTAAAAAGAACTAACGGAATCTGAAGTTCATACAGTGTGAAAGCGAGGAGGTATTAATCATACAGTATTATTAAATGGTTTTCTTATGGATATTTTAGAGAAAGCTTGAAAATAACAATAATCCACAATACAATTCCTTGGATCTCGAGAGTTACCCTGGATCATGTATAGGCCCATGGTTGCACGTCATCCTCCTACAGCAGATGCACGTGGAGTCCCTCATCCGCATTGAGACCCTTAGGGTTTTTACTATCCAACATTAAAATGTACCTGGACTCCAATCTCCTCAAATCCAGTTCTCTGTTACCACCTCTCCTTTTCTTCGGCACAGCATCTAAAACAAAATAAGATAGATCTTCTATTTTCCCTCCATGGACCTCGTTAATGTGGCGTGCCACAGGATAACTGGGATCTCGATTCTTAACTGCTCTCAAATGTTGCAATATCCTGACATGGGCCATATGGATAGTGCTCCCTACATACAACATAGGGCAGGTACAGGTTAAGACATAGACTACATGGTCACTTCTACAGTTTAAACGTTTCAGTATTTTCCAAGGTCTCTTCCACAGGGGCATTTGGATTTCCTTTTTGTTCAAGCCATATTTACAGGCTTTACATTTGGAGCACTTGCTAAAACCAGGACTGGGTTTCAACCAGCCTCCCTTTTCCCCCAGTTCGGGACTGTTGTTCACCAATTGTTCCCTCATAGATTTCGCTCTTCTAAATGACATGAGGGGTTTCTTGGAAACTATTTCTTTCAGGACCGGGTCTCCTCTAATCAGGTGCCAATGCTTACCCAGGCTGGCTCTCACCCACGCCTGGTAAGCATTATATCCCATGATTAGTCTTAGCTCAGGTTGAAGATTTGAAACCTTTTCCTTCTTGGTCTTTCCTGTTTTTCCAAATAAAATATCTTGTCTAGTCATTGAGTTCACTTTACTTGATGCCTGATCCAATACCCTCTGGCTATAGCCCCTCTGTCTGACTCTTAAGTTAAGATCCTCCTGTGCTGCTTCTAAGGTACTCCACTCACTGCAGTTTCTTTTCATTCTTAGTTGCTCCGCATATGGAATACTCTGCTTTAACTTTTGGGGGTGAAAGCTTTGACTATGTAAAACAGAGTTCCCTGCTGTGGGTTTCCTATAGGTACACGTGTGTAACTGCCCATCTTTGATAAAAACCTTCAAATCTAAAAAATGGACACAGGATGGACTTACATTGTCAGTAAAAGTCAAATTAAGATCATTTGCATTCAAAGAGGAAATAAATAGTTTGGCTTGTATCGGACAACCCCTCCATATTACGAAGAGGTCATCAATGAATCTGACCCATAGTTTGATGTTGTTTTCCCACTGGACTTTGTACAAGGTCCTGAGTACCTGCTCCTCCCACCAACCCATGTGAAGATTCGCATAGCTGGGGCGAAGCAGGTACCCATTGCCGTCCCCTAAGTTGCTTGAAAGTATCATTTCCATATTGGAATAAATTATTTTCAAGACAGAATTCCGCCATTCTCAAAAGCATTTCTGAATGTTGATATAAACAAAGGGGTCTGCTACTTAGAAAATGTCTCAAAGCTCTTAGTCCATCCTTGTGGGCAATACTTGTATAAAGTGCTGACACATCCAGAGTCATTAAAAGATCCCCCTCTTCCCATTTAAAATCATGCAATTTTCTCAAGAAGTCTCCGGTGTCTTGGATATGTGAGGGCAAACTGTTGACAAAGTCCTGTAAAAAATGATCTAAAAATCTGGACGTTGTCTCCAGGAGACTGCCAATAGCTGATATAATGGGTCTACCTGGTGGTTTCTTGACATCTTTATGTATTTTCGGGATCAAATATATATATTCTTTCACAATAGTACAGTGGTACTAAAAAGGACGCACTCAAGGGTTACTTTAGCAAGTTGTTTATTGTGCGGACCCCCCCCCGCACCGACAGACGCGTTTCGGCGCTTCTTCAATGTCCTATTGATACATATATATATACATACATACTCCAGGTCGTCCAACATGCGGCGGCTAGGGCGGTTCTCATGCTAGGACCCA
Source organism: Calotriton arnoldi (assembly GCA_963921515.1). Lineage (NCBI taxonomy): Eukaryota > Metazoa > Chordata > Amphibia > Caudata > Salamandridae > Calotriton > Calotriton arnoldi. The sequence continues at coordinate 729,233 of CAWUFW010007666.1, read as the reverse complement.
GAACCCGGATCTCTCCCCATCTGATGGCCTTGCACTGGCTACCTATCCGTAACAGAATTAATTTCAAAGCCTTAGTCCTGGCTTTCAAGGCTCTACATGGCATGGGGGCCCACTACATCAGAAAAAGAGTTCTACACTATGCACCTGGGAGAACTCTAAGATCATCTCACCAACATCTGTTAGCTGTTCCCAAATTCTCCCGCACCTGTTGCGGTGGTTGCTCTTTCCAAGTACAGGTTGCCCGTGTCTGGAACCTTTTGCCGATGTCACTCAGACAGGCGCCTGACTTAATGACTTTCAGAAGACAACTTAAAACCTGGATGTTCCAGCAACAACTCTAGGTTTCTTTTTCTTTCTGTTACAACTGTTATTAGGCTAGCCTACGGTCTGACTAGCGCTGGGACACTCTTTTGAGTAGCCGTGCGCTCTACAAGTACCTTATAACATAACATATATATATATATATATATATATATACTATATATATATATATATATATATATATATATATATATATATATATATATATATATATATATATATATCCACAAACACAGGTAGCCCCAAAGGAGTGAAGCCTCAGACACAAAAAATGTTGCTCACGTATTTATTGGCGACTTGCAAGCAGGCAGCTAACAAGGAACAGGCATCAATATCAATTCAACGCCAAACGCGTTTCAGGAGTCCTTTATCCCTTCTTCAGTGGCGTATGTTCGTGAATGAAAGCAAAGTTGATCGCACACCTGCTAATTTAAACTACCCGCCCCAGTGGGCGTGGCCCTCTCACGGCCTTCTGGTCATTGTGGTGCGAGATGATGAATCCCCAGTGGGCATGCTTTTCATCACGGAAATAAAATGCAGTTCATAACCCATGTGGGTTGATGCCAAGTCCTGCCAGCAACCTGCCCCGCTTTCCAGACGCAAATAAAAGCACCAAGGCGGCACCACCCTGCAAATGGCGCCGAACTTGCATGTCTCCCGTAGTTGCCAGCACTCCTTAAAGCCAGCACGGACCCGCAGAACCGCAGTGGGCTTCACTCCGCGGCTGGGCAACAGCCGTCATAAATCCACAAACACAGGTAGCCTCAAAGGAGTGAAGCCTCAGACACAAAAAATGTTGCTCACGTATTTATTGGCGACTTGCAAGCAGGCAGCTAACAAGGAACAGGCATCATTATCAATTCAACGTCAGACGCGTTTCAGGAGTCCTTTATCCCTTCTTCAGTGGCGTATGTTCGTGAATGAAAGCAAAGTTGATCGCACACCTGCTAATTTAAACTACCCGCCCCAGTGGGCGTGGCCCTCTCACGGCCTTCTGGTCGTTGTGGTGCGAGATGATGAATCCCCAGTGGGCATGCTTTTCATCACGGAAATAAAATGCAGTTCATAACCCATGTGGGTTGATGCCAAGTCCTGCCAGCAACCTGCCCCGCTTTCCAGACGCAAATAAAAGCACCAAGGCGGCACCACCCTGCAAATGGCGCCGAACTTGCATGTCTCCCGTAGTTGCCAGCACTCCTTAAAGCCAGCACGGGCCCGCAGAACCGCAGTGGGCTTCACTCCGCGGCTGGGCAACAGCCGTTATAAATCCACAAACACAGGTAGCCCCAAAGGAGTGAAGCCTCAGACACAAAAAATGTTGCTCATGTATTTATTGGCAACTTGCAAGCAGGCAGCTAACAAGGAACAGGCATCAATATCAATTCAACGCCAGACGCGTTTCAGGAGTCCTTTATCCCTTCTTCAGTGGCGTATGTTCATGAATGAAAGCAAAGTTGATCGCACACCTGCTAATTTAAACTACCCGCCCCAGTGGGCGTGGCCCTCTCACGGCCTTCTGGTCGTTGTGGTGCGAGATGATGAATCCCCAGTGGGCATGCTTTTCATCACGGAAATAAAATGCAGTTCATAACCCATGTGGGTTGATGCCAAGTCCTGCCAGCAACCTGCCCCGCTTTCCAGACGCAAATAAAAGCACAAGTAGCCCCAAAGGAGTGCATTTTATTTCCGTGATGAAAAGCATGCCCACTGGGGATTCATCATCTCGCACCACAACGACCAGAAGGCCGTGAGAGGGCCACGCCCACTGGGGCGGGTAGTTTAAATTAGCAGGTGTGCGATCAACTTTGCTTTCATTCACGAACATACGCCACTGAAGAAGGGATAAAGGACTCCTGAAACGCGTCTGGCGTTGAATTGACATTGATGCTTGTTCCTTGTTAGCTGCCTGCTTGCAAGTCGCCAATAAATACGTGAGCAATATTTTTTGTGTCTGAGGCTTCACTCCTTTGAAGCTACCTGTGTTTGTGTATATATATATATATATATATATATATATATATATATATATATATATATATATATATATATATATATATATATATATATTACCTACTGATGGTCGTCAGTAGGTAGTTATAGTTAGGACCTAGTTTCCATAGAAAAAGCGTCTTTTGATTTGCCAATGTCTTTGGTGCCGTTTGACGAATCTTTGTGAAATTTTCAAAACTAATGGCCCGCTCAGGTCAGCTCCTGTCTTGAAAGTTTCGGGGTGATTTATCAAGCGGGGGCTGAGAAAAAAGGGGGGTCTCAAAACGCGTTTTCTCCATGTTAATTTCCATAGGAACTTTTGTTGCTGCTGCAGCCCAAACTGCTGAAAGGAATTACACCAAATTTGGCAGAGAGGTAGCTCTTGGTCCAGAGTGCACTCTTTGCTTTAAATGGTATAAATCCATTGAGTAGTTCCTGAAAAATGTAAAAATAAAAAATATCGATATCTGGTGACCTTGGTGGATTCGCAAACTGTCCCGAGCACGAGCTTCATTTTGATTGGCTGTCAACACTCCAAACCAAGAAGTGTTGGCAGCCATCTTGTGACTCGGTAGAACCGAGTCACAAGAAAAAATGGAATAAAATGATTTAAAAAAAGAAAAGGGGGTAGGGTAGAAACACCCTGACCCCCTAGGCCTGGTCAGGGGGTCCCACAGGGCCTCAAAAAGCATTAAAAAAAAAACACAGCAGGATTCACGCTGGGTTCGTGAATCCTGCTGAGAACATTTTAAAAAGCGATGCGCGATCTCCCGTGCTTCGTTTTAATGAGCCCCCGGGTGGGCCAGGTCTTGGGGCCAATATGCTAAATATATGAGGGGCCCGCGTGGGCCCCTGCAGCCCCAGGGACCGCCACCTCCCCGGGGCTTAACTAATTATGCACGGGGCACGTGGCCCCCCCGCAGCCCCAGGGACCGCCACCTCCCCAGGGCTTTTAATAAAATGCATGGGGGGGCTCCTGCCCCCCCACTCTCCCCTGGGGACCACCACCTCCCCGGGGCATTCAGATATTGGGGGGACCTTGCACCCCCCCAGGCCCCGGGGACTGCCACCTCCCTGGGGCTTTACTTAATTATGCATGGGGGGCCTTGCAGGCCCCCACAAGCCCCGAGGACCGCCACCTCCCCGGGGCTACAACAAATAGTAAGTGTGTGGGGGCTCGAGCCCCCCAGACTGCCCCGGGGACCACCACCTCCCCGGGGTACTAATTATTGAAATACGGGCGTCCGTTACGGACCTCCGGCCCAGGGGACCACCACCTCCCTGGGGATTTAATACTGATGGGAGGGTGGCAGCGTGGCCCCCTCCTGGAGCCCTCCTTGGCCCTGGGGACCACCACCCCCCAGGCCAGCTCCAGTAATGTCCCGGGGTGCCCACCCCCGGGACATTGCAGTTTGCAATGACAGGGTAGGAGCACTGCTCCCGCCCTGTCATTGCAAACTCTGCTTTGTTTCATGGAAGTGAGAGCAGGAAACCTGCTCTCGCTTCCATGAAGCGAAACAGATTGCTTTTGGACAAGGGGAGCTGCATGTTTGCAGCTCTCCTTGTCCAAAAGCAATGCCGGCTTCCGCAGGAGTCGGGGAGCCGGCTGGGACCGCGGGGGCATTGGGGCTCCCCGTGGTCCCCAATGTAAGGCCCCGTGGGATGGGGTCCCCGGGGCCATAATTGGCCTCAGGAGGGGGGCCACGCGGTCCCCCTCCAAATAATAAAAAAAAAGGCTGGCCATGCCCAGGGGATGGGGTCCCCCGGGCCAGAAGTGGCCCGGGAGGGGGGCCACTTGGCCCACTCCCTGTTTTATTTATTTATTTAAAAAAAAAAAATAAGGCCGGGCCCCAGGGGATGGGGTCCCCAGGGCCAAAATTGGCCACAGGAGGGGAGCCACACAGCCCTCCTCCAAAACTATTAAAAAAACAGCAGGGCTGGCCTCGGGGGATGGGGTCCCCAAGGCTGAAAAAGGCCTCAGGAGGGGGGCCGCGTGGCCCCCTTCCCGTCTTCTTTGTGCACCCCCTCCTGCCTCTTTCTGTACCCCTCTTGCTTCTTTGTGTACCTCTCCTACCTCTTTCTGCACCCCTTTTGCTTCTTTTTGCAACTCTGTTGGTTCTTTCTGCACTGTTCTTGTTTTTTTCTGCACCTATTTTGCAAATTTCTACATCCCTCTTGCCTCTTTCTGCACCCCTCTTCCCTATTTCTCCACCTCTCTTGTTCCTTTCTGCACTGCTCTTGCTTCTTTCTGCACCTCTCTTGCAAATTTCTGTATCCCTCTTACCTCTTTCTGCACCCCTGTTTCCTCTTTCTACACCTTTCTTGCCTGTTTCTGTACCTCTCTTGCCTCTTTCCGCACCTCTGTTACTTCTTTCTGCACTTCTCTTGCCTCTTTCTGCACCCCTCTTGCCTCTTTCAGCACCTCTGTTGCTTCTTTCTGCACTTCTCTTACTTCTTTCGGCACCCATGTTGCCTCTTTCTGTACCCATTTTCCCTCTTTGTGCACATCTCACTGCCTCTTTCTGTACCTCTATTGCCTTTTTCTGCAGTTCTCTTGCCTCTTTCTGTACCTCTGCTTCTTTCTGCAGCTCTGTTGGTTCTTTCTACACTGCTCTTGCTTCTTTCTGCACCTCTCTTGCTTCTTTCTGCACCCTTTGTCCATTTTTTTGCATCCCTCTTGCCTCTTTATGCATTTCTCTTGCCATTTTCTGAACCTCTCTTGCCTCTTTCTGCACCTCACTTGCCTCTTTCTGCACTTCTCTTGCTTCTTTCTACATCTCTGTTGCTTCTTTCAGCAATTCTCTTGCCTCTTTCTGCACTTCTCTTGCCTCTTTCTGTACCTCTCTTGCCTCTTTCTGTACCTCTCTTGCCTCTTTCTGCACCTCACTTGCTTCTTTCTGTACCCCTCTTGCCTCTTTCTGCGCACCTCTCTTCCCTCTTTCTGCACCTCTCTTGCCTCGTTCTGCACCCCTGTTCCCTCTTTCTGCACCTTTCCTGCCTGTTTATGTTTCTGCACCTCTCTTGCCTCATTCTGTACCTCTGTTGCTTCTTTCTGCACTTCTCTTTCCTCTTTCTGCACATTTCTTGCCTCTTTCTGCTTCTCTTTTGCTTCTTTCTGCACTTCTCTTCCTTTGTTCTGCACCCCCTGCCTCTTTCTGTACCCCTCTTGCCTCTTTGTGCACCTCCCAACCTCTTTCTGCACCTCTCTTGCCTCTTTTTGCACCTCTGTTGGTTCTTTCTGCACTGCTCTTGCTTCTTTCTGCAGCTCTTTTGCAAAGTTCTGCATCTCTCTTGCCTCTTTCTGCACCCTCTTCCCTATTTCTCCACCTCTCTTGCTTCTTTCTGCACTTCTCTTGCTTCTTTCTGCACTGCTCTTTTTTCTTTCTGCACTTCTCGTGCAAATTTCTGTATCCCTCTTACCGCACCCCTGTTCCCTCTTTCCTCACCTTTCCTGCCTGTTTCTGTACCTCTGTTGCCTCTTTCTGTACCTCTGTTGCTTCTTTCTGCTCTTCTCTTTCCTATTTCTGCACCTTTCTTGCCTCTTTCTGCTTCTCTTTTGCTTCTTTCTGAACTTCTCTTCCTTCGTTCTGTACCCCTCCTGCCTCTTTCTGTACCCCTCTTGCCTCTTTGTGCACCTCTCCTACCTCTTTCTGTACCCCTCTTGCCTCTTTTTGCACCTCTGTTGGTTCTTTCTGCATTGCTCTTGCTTCTTTCTGCACCTCTTTTGCAAATTTCCCCGTTGTGTCTCTGCGATTCTTTGTACTCTAGAATCTTTTGTGGCAATTTTCGCGCGCAAGTCCTGGGCGCGCTGGAGTGGACCCGCCTCGTTGAAGAGGTCAGTGCATCAAGGACAGCTTCGGCATTTTCTTTCACGTCCAGGGTATTGGATCCGCACTGACCCACCGCACCCACCTTCAGCAATCGGGCTGTTGCTATTTGCATTCCGTGACTGCACGGAGGAGACGGGATGATTCTATCGTCGTTTCAAGGTCCGGCTGATAGTGGACTCGTGAGGTGGAGGCGTCTGGGGACCCAGGAGGGTTACTTGCTTCAGCAGCGCAGTTCTCAGCAAGAGCACAGACCACGTTCTTCATTATACTCAGGGCCCTAGTAAGGACACTTGGACCGGAGAAGAGAAACTTGCCTGCAGGCCACGAGAGAGGCATGCTGGTACTTGCAGTTCGCCAATGTGTCTGCAGTACCGTTTGGAACTCTAAACTCCGCCCACCTGGACAGCTATTAATGGCGGAACGACCGGCAGCACACCTGTGGGGTTTCCTGGCGTGAAGACTTCGTTGGAGCAGGCATCTGATGAAGGCACAGACCGAAACGCGTAATGCCATTGCTCCTGTGAATAAATGATCCTTCCTGCATTCCCCGTTGTGTCTCTCCGATTCTTTGTACTCTAGAATCTTTTGTGGCAATTTTCGCGCGCAAGTCCTGGGCGCGCTGGAGTGGACCCGCCTCGTTGAAGAGGTCAGTGCATCAAGGACAGCTTCGGCATTTTCTTTCACGTCCAAGGTATTGGATCCGCACTGACCCACCGCACCCACCTTCAGCAATCGGGCTGTTGCTATTTGCATTCCGTGACTGCACGGAGGAGACGGGATGATTCTATCGTCGTTTCAAGGTCCGGCTGATAGTGGACTCGTGAGGTGGAGGCGTCTGGGGACCCAGGAGGGTTACTTGCTTCACCAGCGCAGTTCTCAGCAAGAGCACAGACCACGTTCTTCATTATACTCAGGGCCCTAGTAAGGACACTTGGACCGGAGAAGAGAAACTTACCTGCAGGCCGCGAGAGAGGCATGCTGGTACTTGCAGTTCGCCAATGTGTCTGCAGTACCGTTTGGAACTCTAAACTCCGCCCACCTGGACAGCTATTAATGGCGGAACGACCGGCAGCACACCTGTGGGGTTTCCTGGCATGAGGACTTTGTTGGAGCAGGCATCTGATGAAGGCACAGACCGAAACGCGTAATGCCATTGCTCCTGTGAATAAATGATCCTTCCTGCATTCCCCGTTGTGTCTCTCCGATTCTTTGTACTCTAGAATCTTTTGTGGCAATTTTCGCGCGCAAGTCCTGGGCGCGCTGGAGTGGACCCGCCTCGTTGAAGAGGTCAGAGCATCAAGGACAGCTTCGGCATTTTCTTTCACGTCCAAGGTATTGGATCCGCACTGACCCACTGCACCCACCTTCAGCAATTGGGCTGTTGCTATTTGCATTCCGTGACTGCACGGAGGAGACGGGATGATTCTATCGTCGTTTCAAGGTCCGGCTGATAGTGGACTCGTGAGGTGGAGGCGTCTGGGGACCCAGGAGGGTTACTTGCTTCACCAGCGCAGTTCTCAGCAAGAGCACAGACCACGTTCTTCATTATACTCAGGGCCCTAGTAAGGACACTTGGACCGGAGAAGAGAAACTTACCTGCAGGCCGCGAGAGAGGCATGCTGGTACTTGCAGTTCGCCAATGTGTCTGCATTACCGTTTGGAACTCTAAACTCCGCCCACCTGGACAGCTATTAATGGCGGAACGACCGGCAGCACACCTGTGGGGTTTCCTGGCGTGAGGACTTCGTTGGAGCAGGCATCTGATGAAGGCACAGACCGAAATGCGTAATGCCATTGCTCCTGTGAATAAATGATCCTTCCTGCATTCCCCGTTGTGTCTCTCCGATTCTTTGTACTCTAGAATCTTTTGTGGCAATTTTCGCGCGCAAGTCCTGGGCGCGCTGGAGTGGACCCGCCTCGTTGAAGAGGTCAGTGCATCAAGGACAGCTTCGGCATTTTCTTTCACGTCCAAGGTATTGGATCCGCACTGACCCACCGCACCCATCTTCAGCAATCGGGCTGTTGCTATTTGCATTCCGTGACTGCACGAAGGAGACGGGATGATTCTATCGTCGTTTCAAGGTCCGGCTGATAGTGGACTCGTGAGGTGGAGGCGTCTGGGGATCCAGGAGGGTTACTTGCTTCACCAGCGCAGTTCTCAGCAAGAGCACAGACCACGTTCTTCATTATACTCAGGGCCTTAGTAAGGACACTTGGACCGGAGAAGAGAAACTTACCTGCAGGCCGCGAGAGAGGCATGCTGGTACTTGCAGTTCGCCAATGTGTCTGCAGTACCGTTTGGAACTCTAAACTCCGCCCACCTGGACAGCTATTAATGGCGGAACGACCGGCAGCACACCTGTGGGGTTTCCTGGCGTGAGGACTTCGTTGGAGCAGGCATCTGATGAAGGCACAGACCGAAACGCGTAATGCCATTGCTCCTGTGAATAAATGATCCTTCCTGCATTCCCCGTTGTGTCTCTCCGATTCTTTGTACTCTAGAATCTTTTGTGGCAATTTTCGCGCGCAAGTCCTGGGCGCGCTGGAGTGGACCCGCCTCGTTGAAGAGGTCAGTGCATCAAGGACAGCTTCGGCATTTTCTTTCACGTCCAAGGTATTGGATCCGCACTGACCCACCGCACCCACCTTCAGCAATCGGGCTGTTGCTATTTGCATTCCGTGACTGCACGGAGGAGACGGGATGATTCTATCGTCGTTTCAAGGTCCGGCTGATAGTGGACTCGTGAGGTGGAGGCGTCTGGGGACCCAGGAGGGTTACTTGCTTCACCAGCGCAGTTCTCAGCAAGAGCACAGACCACGTTCTTCATTATACTCAGGGCCCTAGTAAGGACACTTGGACCGGAGAAGAGAAACTTACCTGCAGGCCGCGAGAGAGGCATGCTGGTACTTGCAGTTCGCCAATGTGTCTGCAGTACCGTTTGGAACTCTAAACTCCGCCCACCTGGACAGCTATTAATGGCGGAACGACCGGCAGCACACCTGTGGGGTTTCCTGGCGTGAGGACTTCGTTGGAGCAGGCATCTGATGAAGGCACAGACCGAAACGCGTAATGCCATTGCTCCTGTGAATAAATGATCCTTCCTGCATTCCCCGTTGTGTCTCTCCGATTCTTTGTACTCTAGAATCTTTTGTGGCAATTTTCGCGCGCAAGTCCTGGGCGCGCTGGAGTGGACCCGCCTCGTTGAAGAGGTCAGTGCATCAAGGACAGCTTCGGCATTTTCTTTCACGTCCAAGGTATTGGATCCGCACTGACCCACCGCACCCACCTTCAGCAATCGGGCTGTTGCTATTTGCATTCCGTGACTGCACGGAGGAGACGGGATGATTCTATCGTCGTTTCAAGGTCCGGCTGATAGTGGACTCGTGAGGTGGAGGCGTCTGGGGACCCAGGAGGGTTACTTGCTTCACCAGCGCAGTTCTCAGCAAGAGCACAGACCACGTTCTTCATTATACTCAGGGCCCTAGTAAGGACACTTGGACCGGAGAAGAGAAACTTACCTGCAGGCCGCGAGAGAGGCATGCTGGTACTTGCAGTTCGCCAATGTGTCTGCAGTACCGTTTGGAACTCTAAACTCCGCCCACCTGGACAGCTATTAATGGCGGAACGACCGGCAGCACACCTGTGGGGTTTCCTGGCGTGAGGACTTCGTTGGAGCAGGCATCTGATGAAGGCACAGACCGAAACGCGTAATGCCATTGCTCCTGTGAATAAATGATCCTTCCTGCATTCCCCGTTGTGTCTCTCCGATTCTTTGTACTCTAGAATCTTTTGTGGCAATTTTCGCGCGCAAGTCCTGGGCGCGCTGGAGTGGACCCGCCTCGTTGAAGAGGTCAGTGCATCAAGGACAGCTTCGGCATTTTCTTTCACGTCCAAGGTATTGGATCCGCACTGACCCACCGCACCCACCTTCAGCAATCGGGCTGTTGCTATTTGCATTCCGTGACTGCACGGAGGAGACGGGATGATTCTATCGTCGTTTCAAGGTCCGGCTGATAGTGGACTCGTGAGGTGGAGGCGTCTGGGGACCCAGGAGGGTTACTTGCTTCACCAGCGCAGTTCTCAGCAAGAGCACAGACCACGTTCTTCATTATACTCAGGGCCCTAGTAAGGACACTTGGACCGGAGAAGAGAAACTTACCTGCAGGCCGCGAGAGAGGCATGCTGGTACTTGCAGTTCGCCAATGTGTCTGCAGTACCGTTTGGAACTCTAAACTCCGCCCACCTGGACAGCTATTAATGGCGGAACGACCGGCAGCACACCTGTGGGGTTTCCTGGCGTGAGGACTTCGTTGGAGCAGGCATCTGATGAAGGCACAGACCGAAACGCGTAATGCCATTGCTCCTGTGAATAAATGATCCTTCCTGCATTCCCCGTTGTGTCTCTCCGATTCTTTGTACTCTAGAATCTTTTGTGGCAATTTTCGCGCGCAAGTCCTGGGCGCGCTGGAGTGGACCCGCCTCGTTGAAGAGGTCAGTGCATCAAGGACAGCTTCGGCATTTTCTTTCACGTCCAAGGTATTGGATCCGCACTGACCCACCGCACCCACCTTCAGCAATCGGGCTGTTGCTATTTGCATTCCGTGACTGCACGGAGGAGACGGGATGATTCTATCGTCGTTTCAAGGTCCGGCTGATAGTGGACTCGTGAGGTGGAGGCGTCTGGGGACCCAGGAGGGTTACTTGCTTCACCAGCGCAGTTCTCAGCAAGAGCACAGACCACGTTCTTCATTATACTCAGGGCCCTAGTAAGGACACTTGGACCGGAGAAGAGAAACTTACCTGCAGGCCGCGAGAGAGGCATGCTGGTACTTGCAGTTCGCCAATGTGTCTGCAGTACCGTTTGGAACTCTAAACTCCGCCCACCTGGACAGCTATTAATGGCGGAACGACCGGCAGCACACCTGTGGGGTTTCCTGGCGTGAGGACTTCGTTGGAGCAGGCATCTGATGAAGGCACAGACCGAAACGCGTAATGCCATTGCTCCTGTGAATAAATGATCCTTCCTGCATTCCCCGTTGTGTCTCTCCGATTCTTTGTACTCTAGAATCTTTTGTGGCAATTTTCGCGCGCAAGTCCTGGGCGCGCTGGAGTGGACCCGCCTCGTTGAAGAGGTCAGTGCATCAAGGACAGCTTCGGCATTTTCTTTCACGTCCAAGGTATTGGATCCGCACTGACCCACCGCACCCACCTTCAGCAATCGGGCTGTTGCTATTTGCATTCCGTGACTGCACGGAGGAGACGGGATGATTCTATCGTCGTTTCAAGGTCCGGCTGATAGTGGACTCGTGAGGTGGAGGCGTCTGGGGACCCAGGAGGGTTACTTGCTTCACCAGCGCAGTTCTCAGCAAGAGCACAGACCACGTTCTTCATTATACTCAGGGCCCTAGTAAGGACACTTGGACCGGAGAAGAGAAACTTACCTGCAGGCCGCGAGAGAGGCATGCTGGTACTTGCAGTTCGCCAATGTGTCTGCAGTACCGTTTGGAACTCTAAACTCCGCCCACCTGGACAGCTATTAATGGCGGAACGACCGGCAGCACACCTGTGGGGTTTCCTGGCGTGAGGACTTCGTTGGAGCAGGCATCTGATGAAGGCACAGACCGAAACGCGTAATGCCATTGCTCCTGTGAATAAATGATCCTTCCTGCATTCCCCGTTGTGTCTCTCCGATTCTTTGTACTCTAGAATCTTTTGTGGCAATTTTCGCGCGCAAGTCCTGGGCGCGCTGGAGTGGACCCGCCTCGTTGAAGAGGTCAGTGCATCAAGGACAGCTTCGGCATTTTCTTTCACGTCCAAGGTATTGGATCCGCACTGACCCACCGCACCCACCTTCAGCAATCGGGCTGTTGCTATTTGCATTCCGTGACTGCACGGAGGAGACGGGATGATTCTATCGTCGTTTCAAGGTCCGGCTGATAGTGGACTCGTGAGGTGGAGGCGTCTGGGGACCCAGGAGGGTTACTTGCTTCACCAGCGCAGTTCTCAGCAAGAGCACAGACCACGTTCTTCATTATACTCAGGGCCCTAGTAAGGACACTTGGACCGGAGAAGAGAAACTTACCTGCAGGCCGCGAGAGAGGCATGCTGGTACTTGCAGTTCGCCAATGTGTCTGCAGTACCGTTTGGAACTCTAAACTCCGCCCACCTGGACAGCTATTAATGGCGGAACGACCGGCAGCACACCTGTGGGGTTTCCTGGCGTGAGGACTTCGTTGGAGCAGGCATCTGATGAAGGCACAGACCGAAACGCGTAATGCCATTGCTCCTGTGAATAAATGATCCTTCCTGCATTCCCCGTTGTGTCTCTCCGATTCTTTGTACTCTAGAATCTTTTGTGGCAATTTTCGCGCGCAAGTCCTGGGCGCGCTGGAGTGGACCCGCCTCGTTGAAGAGGTCAGTGCATCAAGGACAGCTTCGGCATTTTCTTTCACGTCCAAGGTATTGGATCCGCACTGACCCACCGCACCCACCTTCAGCAATCGGGCTGTTGCTATTTGCATTCCGTGACTGCACGGAGGAGACGGGATGATTCTATCGTCGTTTCAAGGTCCGGCTGATAGTGGACTCGTGAGGTGGAGGCGTCTGGGGACCCAGGAGGGTTACTTGCTTCACCAGCGCAGTTCTCAGCAAGAGCACAGACCACGTTCTTCATTATACTCAGGGCCCTAGTAAGGACACTTGGACCGGAGAAGAGAAACTTACCTGCAGGCCGCGAGAGAGGCATGCTGGTACTTGCAGTTCGCCAATGTGTCTGCAGTACCGTTTGGAACTCTAAACTCCGCCCACCTGGACAGCTATTAATGGCGGAACGACCGGCAGCACACCTGTGGGGTTTCCTGGCGTGAGGACTTCGTTGGAGCAGGCATCTGATGAAGGCACAGACCGAAACGCGTAATGCCATTGCTCCTGTGAATAAATGATCCTTCCTGCATTCCCCGTTGTGTCTCTCCGATTCTTTGTACTCTAGAATCTTTTGTGGCAATTTTCGCGCGCAAGTCCTGGGCGCGCTGGAGTGGACCCGCCTCGTTGAAGAGGTCAGTGCATCAAGGACAGCTTCGGCATTTTCTTTCACGTCCAAGGTATTGGATCCGCACTGACCCACCGCACCCACCTTCAGCAATCGGGCTGTTGCTATTTGCATTCCGTGACTGCACGGAGGAGACGGGATGATTCTATCGTCGTTTCAAGGTCCGGCTGATAGTGGACTCGTGAGGTGGAGGCGTCTGGGGACCCAGGAGGGTTACTTGCTTCACCAGCGCAGTTCTCAGCAAGAGCACAGACCACGTTCTTCATTATACTCAGGGCCCTAGTAAGGACACTTGGACCGGAGAAGAGAAACTTACCTGCAGGCCGCGAGAGAGGCATGCTGGTACTTGCAGTTCGCCAATGTGTCTGCAGTACCGTTTGGAACTCTAAACTCCGCCCACCTGGACAGCTATTAATGGCGGAACGACCGGCAGCACACCTGTGGGGTTTCCTGGCGTGAGGACTTCGTTGGAGCAGGCATCTGATGAAGGCACAGACCGAAACGCGTAATGCCATTGCTCCTGTGAATAAATGATCCTTCCTGCATTCCCCGTTGTGTCTCTCCGATTCTTTGTACTCTAGAAACCTTTGTGGCAATTTTCGCGCGCAAGTCCTGGGCGCGCTGGAGTGGACCCGCCTCGTTGAAGAGGTCAGTGCATCAAGGACAGCTTCGGCATTTTCTTTCACGTCCAAGGTATTGGATCCGCACTGACCCACCGCACCCACCTTCAGCAATCGGGCTGTTGCTATTTGCATTCCATGACTGCACGGAGGAGACGGGATGATTCTATCGTCGTTTCAAGGTCCGGCCGATAGTGGACTCGTGAGGTGGAGGCGTCTGGGGACCCAGGAGGGTTACTTGCTTCACCAGCGCAGTTCTCAGCAAGAGCACAGACCACGTTCTTCATTATACTCAGGGCCCTAGTAAGGACACTTGGACCGGAGAAGAGAAACTTACCTGCAGGCCGCGAGAGAGGCATGCTGGTACTTGCAGTTCGCCAATGTGTCTGCAGTACCGTTTGGAACTCTAAACTCCGCCCACCTGGACAGCTATTAATGGCGGAACGACCGGCAGCACACCTGTGGGGTTTCCTGGCGTGAGGACTTTGTTGGAGCAGGCATCTGATGAAGGCACAGACCGAAACGCGTAATGCCATTGCTCCTGTGAATAAATGATCCTTCCTGCATTCCCCGTTGTGTCTCTCCGATTCTTTGTACTCTAGAATCTTTTGTGGCAATTTTCGCGCGCAAGTCCTGGGCGCGCTGGAGTGGACCCGCCTCGTTGAAGAGGTCAGTGCATCAATAACAGCTTCGGCATTTTCTTTCACGTCCAAGGTATTGGATCCGCACTGACCCACCGCACCCACCTTCAGCAATCGGGCTGTTGCTATTTGCATTCCGTGACTGCACGGAGGAGACGGGATGATTCTATCGTCGTTTCAAGGTCCGGCTGATAGTGGACTCGTGAGGTGGAGGCGTCTGGGGACCCAGGAGGGTTACTTGCTTCACCAGCGCAGTTCTCAGCAAGAGCACAGACCACGTTCTTCATTATACTCAGGGCCCTAGTAAGGACACTTGGACCGGAGAAGAGAAACTTACCTGCAGGCCGCGAGAGAGGCATGCTGGTACTTGCAGTTCGCCAATGTGTCTGCAGTACCGTTTGGAACTCTAAACTCCGCCCACCTGGACAGCTATTAATGGCGGAACGACCGGCAGCACACCTGTGGGGTTTCCTGGCGTGAGGACTTCGTTGGAGCAGGCATCTGATGAAGGCACAGACCGAAACGCGTAATGCCATTGCTCCTGTGAATAAATGATCCTTCCTGCATTCCCCGTTGTGTCTCTCCGATTCTTTGTACTCTAGAATCTTTTGTGGCAATTTTCGCGCGCAAGTCCTGGGCGCGCTGGAGTGGACCCGCCTCGTTGAAGAGGTCAGTGCATCAAGGACAGCTTCGGCATTTTCTTTCACGTCCAAGGTATTGGATCCGCACTGACCCACCGCACCCACCTTCAGCAATCGGGCTGTTGCTATTTGCATTCCGTGACTGCACGGAGGAGACGGGATGATTCTATCGTCGTTTCAAGGTCCGGCTGATAGTGGACTCGTGAGGTGGAGGCGTCTGGGGACCCAGGAGGGTTACTTGCTTCACCAGCGCAGTTCTCAGCAAGAGCACAGACCACGTTCTTCATTATACTCAGGGCCCTAGTAAGGACACTTGGACCGGAGAAGAGAAACTTACCTGCAGGCCGCGAGAGAGGCATGCTGGTACTTGCAGTTCGCCAATGTGTCTGCAGTACCGTTTGGAACTCTAAACTCCGCCCACCTGGACAGCTATTAATGGCGGAACGACCGGCAGCACACCTGTGGGGTTTCCTGGCGTGAGGACTTCGTTGGAGCAGGCATCTGATGAAGGCACAGACCGAAACGCGTAATGCCATTGCTCCTGTGAATAAATGATCCTTCCTGCATTCCCCGTTGTGTCTCTCCGATTCTTTGTACTCTAGAATCTTTTGTGGCAATTTTCGCGCGCAAGTCCTGGGCGCGCTGGAGTGGACCCGCCTCGTTGAAGAGGTCAGTGCATCAAGGACAGCTTCGGCATTTTCTTTCACGTCCAAGGTATTGGATCCGCACTGACCCACCGCACCCACCTTCAGCAATCGGGCTGTTGCTATTTGCATTCCGTGACTGCACGGAGGAGACGGGATGATTCTATCGTCGTTTCAAGGTCCGGCTGATAGTGGACTCGTGAGGTGGAGGCGTCTGGGGACCCAGGAGGGTTACTTGCTTCACCAGCGCAGTTCTCAGCAAGAGCACAGACCACGTTCTTCATTATACTCAGGGCCCTAGTAAGGACACTTGGACCGGAGAAGAGAAACTTACCTGCAGGCCGCGAGAGAGGCATGCTGGTACTTGCAGTTCGCCAATGTGTCTGCAGTACCGTTTGGAACTCTAAACTCCGCCCACCTGGACAGCTATTAATGGCGGAACGACCGGCAGCACACCTGTGGGGTTTCCTGGCGTGAGGACTTCGTTGGAGCAGGCATCTGATGAAGGCACAGACCGAAACGCGTAATGCCATTGCTCCTGTGAATAAATGATCCTTCCTGCATTCCCCGTTGTGTCTCTCCGATTCTTTGTACTCTAGAATCTTTTGTGGCAATTTTCGCGCGCAAGTCCTGGGCGCGCTGGAGTGGACCCGCCTCGTTGAAGAGGTCAGTGCATCAAGGACAGCTTCGGCATTTTCTTTCACGTCCAAGGTATTGGATCCGCACTGACCCACCGCACCCACCTTCAGCAATCGGGCTGTTGCTATTTGCATTCCGTGACTGCACGGAGGAGACGGGATGATTCTATCGTCGTTTCAAGGTCCGGCTGATAGTGGACTCGTGAGGTGGAGGCGTCTGGGGACCCAGGAGGGTTACTTGCTTCACCAGCGCAGTTCTCAGCAAGAGCACAGACCACGTTCTTCATTATACTCAGGGCCCTAGTAAGGACACTTGGACCGGAGAAGAGAAACTTACCTGCAGGCCGCGAGAGAGGCATGCTGGTACTTGCAGTTCGCCAATGTGTCTGCAGTACCGTTTGGAACTCTAAACTCCGCCCACCTGGACAGCTATTAATGGCGGAACGACCGGCAGCACACCTGTGGGGTTTCCTGGCGTGAGGACTTCGTTGGAGCAGGCATCTGATGAAGGCACAGACCGAAACGCGTAATGCCATTGCTCCTGTGAATAAATGATCCTTCCTGCATTCCCCGTTGTGTCTCTCCGATTCTTTGTACTCTAGAATCTTTTGTGGCAATTTTCGCGCGCAAGTCCTGGGCGCGCTGGAGTGGACCCGCCTCGTTGAAGAGGTCAGTGCATCAAGGACAGCTTCGGCATTTTCTTTCACGTCCAAGGTATTGGATCCGCACTGACCCACCGCACCCACCTTCAGCAATCGGGCTGTTGCTATTTGCATTCCGTGACTGCACGGAGGAGACGGGATGATTCTATCGTCGTTTCAAGGTCCGGCTGATAGTGGACTCGTGAGGTGGAGGCGTCTGGGGACCCAGGAGGGTTACTTGCTTCACCAGCGCAGTTCTCAGCAAGAGCACAGACCACGTTCTTCATTATACTCAGGGCCCTAGTAAGGACACTTGGACCGGAGAAGAGAAACTTACCTGCAGGCCGCGAGAGAGGCATGCTGGTACTTGCAGTTCGCCAATGTGTCTGCAGTACCGTTTGGAACTCTAAACTCCGCCCACCTGGACAGCTATTAATGGCGGAACGACCGGCAGCACACCTGTGGGGTTTCCTGGCGTGAGGACTTCGTTGGAGCAGGCATCTGATGAAGGCACAGACCGAAACGCGTAATGCCATTGCTCCTGTGAATAAATGATCCTTCCTGCATTCCCCGTTGTGTCTCTCCGATTCTTTGTACTCTAGAATCTTTTGTGGCAATTTTCGCGCGCAAGTCCTGGGCGCGCTGGAGTGGACCCGCCTCGTTGAAGAGGTCAGTGCATCAAGGACAGCTTCGGCATTTTCTTTCACGTCCAAGGTATTGGATCCGCACTGACCCACCGCACCCACCTTCAGCAATCGGGCTGTTGCTATTTGCATTCCGTGACTGCACGGAGGAGACGGGATGATTCTATCGTCGTTTCAAGGTCCGGCTGATAGTGGACTCGTGAGGTGGAGGCGTCTGGGGACCCAGGAGGGTTACTTGCTTCACCAGCGCAGTTCTCAGCAAGAGCACAGACCACGTTCTTCATTATACTCAGGGCCCTAGTAAGGACACTTGGACCGGAGAAGAGAAACTTACCTGCAGGCCGCGAGAGAGGCATGCTGGTACTTGCAGTTCGCCAATGTGTCTGCAGTACCGTTTGGAACTCTAAACTCCGCCCACCTGGACAGCTATTAATGGCGGAACGACCGGCAGCACACCTGTGGGGTTTCCTGGCGTGAGGACTTCGTTGGAGCAGGCATCTGATGAAGGCACAGACCGAAACGCGTAATGCCATTGCTCCTGTGAATAAATGATCCTTCCTGCATTCCCCGTTGTGTCTCTCCGATTCTTTGTACTCTAGAATCTTTTGTGGCAATTTTCGCGCGCAAGTCCTGGGCGCGCTGGAGTGGACCCGCCTCGTTGAAGAGGTCAGTGCATCAAGGACAGCTTCGGCATTTTCTTTCACGTCCAAGGTATTGGATCCGCACTGACCCACCGCACCCACCTTCAGCAATCGGGCTGTTGCTATTTGCATTCCGTGACTGCACGGAGGAGACGGGATGATTCTATCGTCGTTTCAAGGTCCGGCTGATAGTGGACTCGTGAGGTGGAGGCGTCTGGGGACCCAGGAGGGTTACTTGCTTCACCAGCGCAGTTCTCAGCAAGAGCACAGACCACGTTCTTCATTATACTCAGGGCCCTAGTAAGGACACTTGGACCGGAGAAGAGAAACTTACCTGCAGGCCGCGAGAGAGGCATGCTGGTACTTGCAGTTCGCCAATGTGTCTGCAGTACCGTTTGGAACTCTAAACTCCGCCCACCTGGACAGCTATTAATGGCGGAACGACCGGCAGCACACCTGTGGGGTTTCCTGGCGTGAGGACTTCGTTGGAGCAGGCATCTGATGAAGGCACAGACCGAAACGCGTAATGCCATTGCTCCTGTGAATAAATGATCCTTCCTGCATTCCCCGTTGTGTCTCTCCGATTCTTTGTACTCTAGAATCTTTTGTGGCAATTTTCGCGCGCAAGTCCTGGGCGCGCTGGAGTGGACCCGCCTCGTTGAAGAGGTCAGTGCATCAAGGACAGCTTCGGCATTTTCTTTCACGTCCAAGGTATTGGATCCGCACTGACCCACCGCACCCACCTTCAGCAATCGGGCTGTTGCTATTTGCATTCCGTGACTGCACGGAGGAGACGGGATGATTCTATCGTCGTTTCAAGGTCCGGCTGATAGTGGACTCGTGAGGTGGAGGCGTCTGGGGACCCAGGAGGGTTACTTGCTTCACCAGCGCAGTTCTCAGCAAGAGCACAGACCACGTTCTTCATTATACTCAGGGCCCTAGTAAGGACACTTGGACCGGAGAAGAGAAACTTACCTGCAGGCCGCGAGAGAGGCATGCTGGTACTTGCAGTTCGCCAATGTGTCTGCAGTACCGTTTGGAACTCTAAACTCCGCCCACCTGGACAGCTATTAATGGCGGAACGACCGGCAGCACACCTGTGGGGTTTCCTGGCGTGAGGACTTCGTTGGAGCAGGCATCTGATGAAGGCACAGACCGAAACGCGTAATGCCATTGCTCCTGTGAATAAATGATCCTTCCTGCATTCCCCGTTGTGTCTCTCCGATTCTTTGTACTCTAGAATCTTTTGTGGCAATTTTCGCGCGCAAGTCCTGGGCGCGCTGGAGTGGACCCGCCTCGTTGAAGAGGTCAGTGCATCAAGGACAGCTTCGGCATTTTCTTTCACGTCCAAGGTATTGGATCCGCACTGACCCACCGCACCCACCTTCAGCAATCGGGCTGTTGCTATTTGCATTCCGTGACTGCACGGAGGAGACGGGATGATTCTATCGTCGTTTCAAGGTCCGGCTGATAGTGGACTCGTGAGGTGGAGGCGTCTGGGGACCCAGGAGGGTTACTTGCTTCACCAGCGCAGTTCTCAGCAAGAGCACAGACCACGTTCTTCATTATACTCAGGGCCCTAGTAAGGACACTTGGACCGGAGAAGAGAAACTTACCTGCAGGCCGCGAGAGAGGCATGCTGGTACTTGCAGTTCGCCAATGTGTCTGCAGTACCGTTTGGAACTCTAAACTCCGCCCACCTGGACAGCTATTAATGGCGGAACGACCGGCAGCACACCTGTGGGGTTTCCTGGCGTGAGGACTTCGTTGGAGCAGGCATCTGATGAAGGCACAGACCGAAACGCGTAATGCCATTGCTCCTGTGAATAAATGATCCTTCCTGCATTCCCCGTTGTGTCTCTCCGATTCTTTGTACTCTAGAATCTTTTGTGGCAATTTTCGCGCGCAAGTCCTGGGCGCGCTGGAGTGGACCCGCCTCGTTGAAGAGGTCAGTGCATCAAGGACAGCTTCGGCATTTTCTTTCACGTCCAAGGTATTGGATCCGCACTGACCCACCGCACCCACCTTCAGCAATCGGGCTGTTGCTATTTGCATTCCGTGACTGCACGGAGGAGACGGGATGATTCTATCGTCGTTTCAAGGTCCGGCTGATAGTGGACTCGTGAGGTGGAGGCGTCTGGGGACCCAGGAGGGTTACTTGCTTCACCAGCGCAGTTCTCAGCAAGAGCACAGACCACGTTCTTCATTATACTCAGGGCCCTAGTAAGGACACTTGGACCGGAGAAGAGAAACTTACCTGCAGGCCGCGAGAGAGGCATGCTGGTACTTGCAGTTCGCCAATGTGTCTGCAGTACCGTTTGGAACTCTAAACTCCGCCCACCTGGACAGCTATTAATGGCGGAACGACCGGCAGCACACCTGTGGGGTTTCCTGGCGTGAGGACTTCGTTGGAGCAGGCATCTGATGAAGGCACAGACCGAAACGCGTAATGCCATTGCTCCTGTGAATAAATGATCCTTCCTGCATTCCCCGTTGTGTCTCTCCGATTCTTTGTACTCTAGAATCTTTTGTGGCAATTTTCGCGCGCAAGTCCTGGGCGCGCTGGAGTGGACCCGCCTCGTTGAAGAGGTCAGTGCATCAAGGACAGCTTCGGCATTTTCTTTCACGTCCAAGGTATTGGATCCGCACTGACCCACCGCACCCACCTTCAGCAATCGGGCTGTTGCTATTTGCATTCCGTGACTGCACGGAGGAGACGGGATGATTCTATCGTCGTTTCAAGGTCCGGCTGATAGTGGACTCGTGAGGTGGAGGCGTCTGGGGACCCAGGAGGGTTACTTGCTTCACCAGCGCAGTTCTCAGCAAGAGCACAGACCACGTTCTTCATTATACTCAGGGCCCTAGTAAGGACACTTGGACCGGAGAAGAGAAACTTACCTGCAGGCCGCGAGAGAGGCATGCTGGTACTTGCAGTTCGCCAATGTGTCTGCAGTACCGTTTGGAACTCTAAACTCCGCCCACCTGGACAGCTATTAATGGCGGAACGACCGGCAGCACACCTGTGGGGTTTCCTGGCGTGAGGACTTCGTTGGAGCAGGCATCTGATGAAGGCACAGACCGAAACGCGTAATGCCATTGCTCCTGTGAATAAATGATCCTTCCTGCATTCCCCGTTGTGTCTCTCCGATTCTTTGTACTCTAGAATCTTTTGTGGCAATTTTCGCGCGCAAGTCCTGGGCGCGCTGGAGTGGACCCGCCTCGTTGAAGAGGTCAGTGCATCAAGGACAGCTTCGGCATTTTCTTTCACGTCCAAGGTATTGGATCCGCACTGACCCACCGCACCCACCTTCAGCAATCGGGCTGTTGCTATTTGCATTCCGTGACTGCACGGAGGAGACGGGATGATTCTATCGTCGTTTCAAGGTCCGGCTGATAGTGGACTCGTGAGGTGGAGGCGTCTGGGGACCCAGGAGGGTTACTTGCTTCACCAGCGCAGTTCTCAGCAAGAGCACAGACCACGTTCTTCATTATACTCAGGGCCCTAGTAAGGACACTTGGACCGGAGAAGAGAAACTTACCTGCAGGCCGCGAGAGAGGCATGCTGGTACTTGCAGTTCGCCAATGTGTCTGCAGTACCGTTTGGAACTCTAAACTCCGCCCACCTGGACAGCTATTAATGGCGGAACGACCGGCAGCACACCTGTGGGGTTTCCTGGCGTGAGGACTTCGTTGGAGCAGGCATCTGATGAAGGCACAGACCGAAACGCGTAATGCCATTGCTCCTGTGAATAAATGATCCTTCCTGCATTCCCCGTTGTGTCTCTCCGATTCTTTGTACTCTAGAATCTTTTGTGGCAATTTTCGCGCGCAAGTCCTGGGCGCGCTGGAGTGGACCCGCCTCGTTGAAGAGGTCAGTGCATCAAGGACAGCTTCGGCATTTTCTTTCACGTCCAAGGTATTGGATCCGCACTGACCCACCGCACCCACCTTCAGCAATCGGGCTGTTGCTATTTGCATTCCGTGACTGCACGGAGGAGACGGGATGATTCTATCGTCGTTTCAAGGTCCGGCTGATAGTGGACTCGTGAGGTGGAGGCGTCTGGGGACCCAGGAGGGTTACTTGCTTCACCAGCGCAGTTCTCAGCAAGAGCACAGACCACGTTCTTCATTATACTCAGGGCCCTAGTAAGGACACTTGGACCGGAGAAGAGAAACTTACCTGCAGGCCGCGAGAGAGGCATGCTGGTACTTGCAGTTCGCCAATGTGTCTGCAGTACCGTTTGGAACTCTAAACTCCGCCCACCTGGACAGCTATTAATGGCGGAACGACCGGCAGCACACCTGTGGGGTTTCCTGGCGTGAGGACTTCGTTGGAGCAGGCATCTGATGAAGGCACAGACCGAAACGCGTAATGCCATTGCTCCTGTGAATAAATGATCCTTCCTGCATTCCCCGTTGTGTCTCTCCGATTCTTTGTACTCTAGAATCTTTTGTGGCAATTTTCGCGCGCAAGTCCTGGGCGCGCTGGAGTGGACCCGCCTCGTTGAAGAGGTCAGTGCATCAAGGACAGCTTCGGCATTTTCTTTCACGTCCAAGGTATTGGATCCGCACTGACCCACCGCACCCACCTTCAGCAATCGGGCTGTTGCTATTTGCATTCCGTGACTGCACGGAGGAGACGGGATGATTCTATCGTCGTTTCAAGGTCCGGCTGATAGTGGACTCGTGAGGTGGAGGCGTCTGGGGACCCAGGAGGGTTACTTGCTTCACCAGCGCAGTTCTCAGCAAGAGCACAGACCACGTTCTTCATTATACTCAGGGCCCTAGTAAGGACACTTGGACCGGAGAAGAGAAACTTACCTGCAGGCCGCGAGAGAGGCATGCTGGTACTTGCAGTTCGCCAATGTGTCTGCAGTACCGTTTGGAACTCTAAACTCCGCCCACCTGGACAGCTATTAATGGCGGAACGACCGGCAGCACACCTGTGGGGTTTCCTGGCGTGAGGACTTCGTTGGAGCAGGCATCTGATGAAGGCACAGACCGAAACGCGTAATGCCATTGCTCCTGTGAATAAATGATCCTTCCTGCATTCCCCGTTGTGTCTCTCCGATTCTTTGTACTCTAGAATCTTTTGTGGCAATTTTCGCGCGCAAGTCCTGGGCGCGCTGGAGTGGACCCGCCTCGTTGAAGAGGTCAGTGCATCAAGGACAGCTTCGGCATTTTCTTTCACGTCCAAGGTATTGGATCCGCACTGACCCACCGCACCCACCTTCAGCAATCGGGCTGTTGCTATTTGCATTCCGTGACTGCACGGAGGAGACGGGATGATTCTATCGTCGTTTCAAGGTCCGGCTGATAGTGGACTCGTGAGGTGGAGGCGTCTGGGGACCCAGGAGGGTTACTTGCTTCACCAGCGCAGTTCTCAGCAAGAGCACAGACCACGTTCTTCATTATACTCAGGGCCCTAGTAAGGACACTTGGACCGGAGAAGAGAAACTTACCTGCAGGCCGCGAGAGAGGCATGCTGGTACTTGCAGTTCGCCAATGTGTCTGCAGTACCGTTTGGAACTCTAAACTCCGCCCACCTGGACAGCTATTAATGGCGGAACGACCGGCAGCACACCTGTGGGGTTTCCTGGCGTGAGGACTTCGTTGGAGCAGGCATCTGATGAAGGCACAGACCGAAACGCGTAATGCCATTGCTCCTGTGAATAAATGATCCTTCCTGCATTCCCCGTTGTGTCTCTCCGATTCTTTGTACTCTAGAATCTTTTGTGGCAATTTTCGCGCGCAAGTCCTGGGCGCGCTGGAGTGGACCCGCCTCGTTGAAGAGGTCAGTGCATCAAGGACAGCTTCGGCATTTTCTTTCACGTCCAAGGTATTGGATCCGCACTGACCCACCGCACCCACCTTCAGCAATCGGGCTGTTGCTATTTGCATTCCGTGACTGCACGGAGGAGACGGGATGATTCTATCGTCGTTTCAAGGTCCGGCTGATAGTGGACTCGTGAGGTGGAGGCGTCTGGGGACCCAGGAGGGTTACTTGCTTCACCAGCGCAGTTCTCAGCAAGAGCACAGACCACGTTCTTCATTATACTCAGGGCCCTAGTAAGGACACTTGGACCGGAGAAGAGAAACTTACCTGCAGGCCGCGAGAGAGGCATGCTGGTACTTGCAGTTCGCCAATGTGTCTGCAGTACCGTTTGGAACTCTAAACTCCGCCCACCTGGACAGCTATTAATGGCGGAACGACCGGCAGCACACCTGTGGGGTTTCCTGGCGTGAGGACTTCGTTGGAGCAGGCATCTGATGAAGGCACAGACCGAAACGCGTAATGCCATTGCTCCTGTGAATAAATGATCCTTCCTGCATTCCCCGTTGTGTCTCTCCGATTCTTTGTACTCTAGAATCTTTTGTGGCAATTTTCGCGCGCAAGTCCTGGGCGCGCTGGAGTGGACCCGCCTCGTTGAAGAGGTCAGTGCATCAAGGACAGCTTCGGCATTTTCTTTCACGTCCAAGGTATTGGATCCGCACTGACCCACCGCACCCACCTTCAGCAATCGGGCTGTTGCTATTTGCATTCCGTGACTGCACGGAGGAGACGGGATGATTCTATCGTCGTTTCAAGGTCCGGCTGATAGTGGACTCGTGAGGTGGAGGCGTCTGGGGACCCAGGAGGGTTACTTGCTTCACCAGCGCAGTTCTCAGCAAGAGCACAGACCACGTTCTTCATTATACTCAGGGCCCTAGTAAGGACACTTGGACCGGAGAAGAGAAACTTACCTGCAGGCCGCGAGAGAGGCATGCTGGTACTTGCAGTTCGCCAATGTGTCTGCAGTACCGTTTGGAACTCTAAACTCCGCCCACCTGGACAGCTATTAATGGCGGAACGACCGGCAGCACACCTGTGGGGTTTCCTGGCGTGAGGACTTCGTTGGAGCAGGCATCTGATGAAGGCACAGACCGAAACGCGTAATGCCATTGCTCCTGTGAATAAATGATCCTTCCTGCATTCCCCGTTGTGTCTCTCCGATTCTTTGTACTCTAGAATCTTTTGTGGCAATTTTCGCGCGCAAGTCCTGGGCGCGCTGGAGTGGACCCGCCTCGTTGAAGAGGTCAGTGCATCAAGGACAGCTTCGGCATTTTCTTTCACGTCCAAGGTATTGGATCCGCACTGACCCACCGCACCCACCTTCAGCAATCGGGCTGTTGCTATTTGCATTCCGTGACTGCACGGAGGAGACGGGATGATTCTATCGTCGTTTCAAGGTCCGGCTGATAGTGGACTCGTGAGGTGGAGGCGTCTGGGGACCCAGGAGGGTTACTTGCTTCACCAGCGCAGTTCTCAGCAAGAGCACAGACCACGTTCTTCATTATACTCAGGGCCCTAGTAAGGACACTTGGACCGGAGAAGAGAAACTTACCTGCAGGCCGCGAGAGAGGCATGCTGGTACTTGCAGTTCGCCAATGTGTCTGCAGTACCGTTTGGAACTCTAAACTCCGCCCACCTGGACAGCTATTAATGGCGGAACGACCGGCAGCACACCTGTGGGGTTTCCTGGCGTGAGGACTTCGTTGGAGCAGGCATCTGATGAAGGCACAGACCGAAACGCGTAATGCCATTGCTCCTGTGAATAAATGATCCTTCCTGCATTCCCCGTTGTGTCTCTCCGATTCTTTGTACTCTAGAATCTTTTGTGGCAATTTTCGCGCGCAAGTCCTGGGCGCGCTGGAGTGGACCCGCCTCGTTGAAGAGGTCAGTGCATCAAGGACAGCTTCGGCATTTTCTTTCACGTCCAAGGTATTGGATCCGCACTGACCCACCGCACCCACCTTCAGCAATCGGGCTGTTGCTATTTGCATTCCGTGACTGCACGGAGGAGACGGGATGATTCTATCGTCGTTTCAAGGTCCGGCTGATAGTGGACTCGTGAGGTGGAGGCGTCTGGGGACCCAGGAGGGTTACTTGCTTCACCAGCGCAGTTCTCAGCAAGAGCACAGACCACGTTCTTCATTATACTCAGGGCCCTAGTAAGGACACTTGGACCGGAGAAGAGAAACTTACCTGCAGGCCGCGAGAGAGGCATGCTGGTACTTGCAGTTCGCCAATGTGTCTGCAGTACCGTTTGGAACTCTAAACTCCGCCCACCTGGACAGCTATTAATGGCGGAACGACCGGCAGCACACCTGTGGGGTTTCCTGGCGTGAGGACTTCGTTGGAGCAGGCATCTGATGAAGGCACAGACCGAAACGCGTAATGCCATTGCTCCTGTGAATAAATGATCCTTCCTGCATTCCCCGTTGTGTCTCTCCGATTCTTTGTACTCTAGAATCTTTTGTGGCAATTTTCGCGCGCAAGTCCTGGGCGCGCTGGAGTGGACCCGCCTCGTTGAAGAGGTCAGTGCATCAAGGACAGCTTCGGCATTTTCTTTCACGTCCAAGGTATTGGATCCGCACTGACCCACCGCACCCACCTTCAGCAATCGGGCTGTTGCTATTTGCATTCCGTGACTGCACGGAGGAGACGGGATGATTCTATCGTCGTTTCAAGGTCCGGCTGATAGTGGACTCGTGAGGTGGAGGCGTCTGGGGACCCAGGAGGGTTACTTGCTTCACCAGCGCAGTTCTCAGCAAGAGCACAGACCACGTTCTTCATTATACTCAGGGCCCTAGTAAGGACACTTGGACCGGAGAAGAGAAACTTACCTGCAGGCCGCGAGAGAGGCATGCTGGTACTTGCAGTTCGCCAATGTGTCTGCAGTACCGTTTGGAACTCTAAACTCCGCCCACCTGGACAGCTATTAATGGCGGAACGACCGGCAGCACACCTGTGGGGTTTCCTGGCGTGAGGACTTCGTTGGAGCAGGCATCTGATGAAGGCACAGACCGAAACGCGTAATGCCATTGCTCCTGTGAATAAATGATCCTTCCTGCATTCCCCGTTGTGTCTCTCCGATTCTTTGTACTCTAGAATCTTTTGTGGCAATTTTCGCGCGCAAGTCCTGGGCGCGCTGGAGTGGACCCGCCTCGTTGAAGAGGTCAGTGCATCAAGGACAGCTTCGGCATTTTCTTTCACGTCCAAGGTATTGGATCCGCACTGACCCACCGCACCCACCTTCAGCAATCGGGCTGTTGCTATTTGCATTCCGTGACTGCACGGAGGAGACGGGATGATTCTATCGTCGTTTCAAGGTCCGGCTGATAGTGGACTCGTGAGGTGGAGGCGTCTGGGGACCCAGGAGGGTTACTTGCTTCACCAGCGCAGTTCTCAGCAAGAGCACAGACCACGTTCTTCATTATACTCAGGGCCCTAGTAAGGACACTTGGACCGGAGAAGAGAAACTTACCTGCAGGCCGCGAGAGAGGCATGCTGGTACTTGCAGTTCGCCAATGTGTCTGCAGTACCGTTTGGAACTCTAAACTCCGCCCACCTGGACAGCTATTAATGGCGGAACGACCGGCAGCACACCTGTGGGGTTTCCTGGCGTGAGGACTTCGTTGGAGCAGGCATCTGATGAAGGCACAGACCGAAACGCGTAATGCCATTGCTCCTGTGAATAAATGATCCTTCCTGCATTCCCCGTTGTGTCTCTCCGATTCTTTGTACTCTAGAATCTTTTGTGGCAATTTTCGCGCGCAAGTCCTGGGCGCGCTGGAGTGGACCCGCCTCGTTGAAGAGGTCAGTGCATCAAGGACAGCTTCGGCATTTTCTTTCACGTCCAAGGTATTGGATCCGCACTGACCCACCGCACCCACCTTCAGCAATCGGGCTGTTGCTATTTGCATTCCGTGACTGCACGGAGGAGACGGGATGATTCTATCGTCGTTTCAAGGTCCGGCTGATAGTGGACTCGTGAGGTGGAGGCGTCTGGGGACCCAGGAGGGTTACTTGCTTCACCAGCGCAGTTCTCAGCAAGAGCACAGACCACGTTCTTCATTATACTCAGGGCCCTAGTAAGGACACTTGGACCGGAGAAGAGAAACTTACCTGCAGGCCGCGAGAGAGGCATGCTGGTACTTGCAGTTCGCCAATGTGTCTGCAGTACCGTTTGGAACTCTAAACTCCGCCCACCTGGACAGCTATTAATGGCGGAACGACCGGCAGCACACCTGTGGGGTTTCCTGGCGTGAGGACTTCGTTGGAGCAGGCATCTGATGAAGGCACAGACCGAAACGCGTAATGCCATTGCTCCTGTGAATAAATGATCCTTCCTGCATTCCCCGTTGTGTCTCTCCGATTCTTTGTACTCTAGAATCTTTTGTGGCAATTTTCGCGCGCAAGTCCTGGGCGCGCTGGAGTGGACCCGCCTCGTTGAAGAGGTCAGTGCATCAAGGACAGCTTCGGCATTTTCTTTCACGTCCAAGGTATTGGATCCGCACTGACCCACCGCACCCACCTTCAGCAATCGGGCTGTTGCTATTTGCATTCCGTGACTGCACGGAGGAGACGGGATGATTCTATCGTCGTTTCAAGGTCCGGCTGATAGTGGACTCGTGAGGTGGAGGCGTCTGGGGACCCAGGAGGGTTACTTGCTTCACCAGCGCAGTTCTCAGCAAGAGCACAGACCACGTTCTTCATTATACTCAGGGCCCTAGTAAGGACACTTGGACCGGAGAAGAGAAACTTACCTGCAGGCCGCGAGAGAGGCATGCTGGTACTTGCAGTTCGCCAATGTGTCTGCAGTACCGTTTGGAACTCTAAACTCCGCCCACCTGGACAGCTATTAATGGCGGAACGACCGGCAGCACACCTGTGGGGTTTCCTGGCGTGAGGACTTCGTTGGAGCAGGCATCTGATGAAGGCACAGACCGAAACGCGTAATGCCATTGCTCCTGTGAATAAATGATCCTTCCTGCATTCCCCGTTGTGTCTCTCCGATTCTTTGTACTCTAGAATCTTTTGTGGCAATTTTCGCGCGCAAGTCCTGGGCGCGCTGGAGTGGACCCGCCTCGTTGAAGAGGTCAGTGCATCAAGGACAGCTTCGGCATTTTCTTTCACGTCCAAGGTATTGGATCCGCACTGACCCACCGCACCCACCTTCAGCAATCGGGCTGTTGCTATTTGCATTCCGTGACTGCACGGAGGAGACGGGATGATTCTATCGTCGTTTCAAGGTCCGGCTGATAGTGGACTCGTGAGGTGGAGGCGTCTGGGGACCCAGGAGGGTTACTTGCTTCACCAGCGCAGTTCTCAGCAAGAGCACAGACCACGTTCTTCATTATACTCAGGGCCCTAGTAAGGACACTTGGACCGGAGAAGAGAAACTTACCTGCAGGCCGCGAGAGAGGCATGCTGGTACTTGCAGTTCGCCAATGTGTCTGCAGTACCGTTTGGAACTCTAAACTCCGCCCACCTGGACAGCTATTAATGGCGGAACGACCGGCAGCACACCTGTGGGGTTTCCTGGCGTGAGGACTTCGTTGGAGCAGGCATCTGATGAAGGCACAGACCGAAACGCGTAATGCCATTGCTCCTGTGAATAAATGATCCTTCCTGCATTCCCCGTTGTGTCTCTCCGATTCTTTGTACTCTAGAATCTTTTGTGGCAATTTTCGCGCGCAAGTCCTGGGCGCGCTGGAGTGGACCCGCCTCGTTGAAGAGGTCAGTGCATCAAGGACAGCTTCGGCATTTTCTTTCACGTCCAAGGTATTGGATCCGCACTGACCCACCGCACCCACCTTCAGCAATCGGGCTGTTGCTATTTGCATTCCGTGACTGCACGGAGGAGACGGGATGATTCTATCGTCGTTTCAAGGTCCGGCTGATAGTGGACTCGTGAGGTGGAGGCGTCTGGGGACCCAGGAGGGTTACTTGCTTCACCAGCGCAGTTCTCAGCAAGAGCACAGACCACGTTCTTCATTATACTCAGGGCCCTAGTAAGGACACTTGGACCGGAGAAGAGAAACTTACCTGCAGGCCGCGAGAGAGGCATGCTGGTACTTGCAGTTCGCCAATGTGTCTGCAGTACCGTTTGGAACTCTAAACTCCGCCCACCTGGACAGCTATTAATGGCGGAACGACCGGCAGCACACCTGTGGGGTTTCCTGGCGTGAGGACTTCGTTGGAGCAGGCATCTGATGAAGGCACAGACCGAAACGCGTAATGCCATTGCTCCTGTGAATAAATGATCCTTCCTGCATTCCCCGTTGTGTCTCTCCGATTCTTTGTACTCTAGAATCTTTTGTGGCAATTTTCGCGCGCAAGTCCTGGGCGCGCTGGAGTGGACCCGCCTCGTTGAAGAGGTCAGTGCATCAAGGACAGCTTCGGCATTTTCTTTCACGTCCAAGGTATTGGATCCGCACTGACCCACCGCACCCACCTTCAGCAATCGGGCTGTTGCTATTTGCATTCCGTGACTGCACGGAGGAGACGGGATGATTCTATCGTCGTTTCAAGGTCCGGCTGATAGTGGACTCGTGAGGTGGAGGCGTCTGGGGACCCAGGAGGGTTACTTGCTTCACCAGCGCAGTTCTCAGCAAGAGCACAGACCACGTTCTTCATTATACTCAGGGCCATAGTAAGGACACTTGGACCGGAGAAGAGAAACTTACCTGCAGGCCGCGAGAGAGGCATGCTGGTACTTGCAGTTCGCCAATGTGTCTGCAGTACCGTTTGGAACTCTAAACTCCGCCCACCTGGACAGCTATTAATGGCGGAACGACCGGCAGCACACCTGTGGGGTTTCCTGGCGTGAGGACTTCGTTGGAGCAGGCATCTGATGAAGGCACAGACCGAAACGCGTAATGCCATTGCTCCTGTGAATAAATGATCCTTCCTGCATTCCCCGTTGTGTCTCTCCGATTCTTTGTACTCTAGAATCTTTTGTGGCAATTTTCGCGCGCAAGTCCTGGGCGCGCTGGAGTGGACCCGCCTCGTTGAAGAGGTCAGTGCATCAAGGACAGCTTCGGCATTTTCTTTCACGTCCAAGGTATTGGATCCGCACTGACCCACCGCACCCACCTTCAGCAATCGGGCTGTTGCTATTTGCATTCCGTGACTGCACGGAGGAGACGGGATGATTCTATCGTCGTTTCAAGGTCCGGCTGGTAGTGGACTCGTGAGGTGGAGGCGTCTGGGGACCCAGGAGGGTTACTTGCTTCACCAGCGCAGTTCTCAGCAAGAGCACAGACCACGTTCTTCATTATACTCAGGGCCCTAGTAAGGACACTTGGACCGGAGAAGAGAAACTTACCTGCAGGCCGCGAGAGAGGCATGCTGGTACTTGCAGTTCGCCAATGTGTCTGCAGTACCGTTTGGAACTCTAAACTCCGCCCACCTGGACAGCTATTAATGGCGGAACGACCGGCAGCACACCTGTGGGGTTTCCTGGCATGAGGACTTCGTTGGAGCAGGCATCTGATGAAGGCACAGACCGAAATGCGTAATGCCATTGCTCCTGTGAATAAATGATCCTTCCTGCATTCCCCGTTGTGTCTCTCCGATTCTTTGTACTCTAGAATCTTTTGTGGCAATTTTCGCGTGCAAGTCCTGGGCGCGCTGGAGTGGACCCGCCTCGTTGAAGAGGTCAGTGCATCAAGGACAGCTTCAGCATTTTCTTTCACGTCCAAGGTATTGGATCCGCACTGACCCACCGCACCCACCTTCAGCAATCGGGCTGTTGCTATTTGCATTCCGTGACTGCACGGAGGAGACGGGGTGATTCTATCGTCGTTTCAAGGTCCGGCTGATAGTGGACTCGTGAGGTGGAGGCCTCTGGGGACCCAGGAGGGTTACTTGCTTCACCAGCGCAGTTCTCAGCAAGAGCACAGACCACGTTCTTCATTATACTCAGGGCCCTAGTAAGGACACTTG
Source organism: Calotriton arnoldi (assembly GCA_963921515.1). Taxonomy (NCBI): domain Eukaryota; kingdom Metazoa; phylum Chordata; class Amphibia; order Caudata; family Salamandridae; genus Calotriton; species Calotriton arnoldi. Next base: position 697,160 of record CAWUFW010007666.1, on the reverse strand, counting down.
GACCGGAGAAGAGAAACTTACCTGCAGGCCGCAAGAGAGGCATGCTGGTACTTGCAGTTCGCCAATGTGTCTGCAGTACCGTTTGGAACTCTAAACTCCGCCCACCTGGACAGCTATTAATGGCGGAACGACCGGCAGCACACCTGTGGGGTTTCCTGGCGTGAGGACTTCGTTGGAGCAGGCATCTGATGAAGGCACAGACCGAAAAGCGTAATGCCATTGCTCCTGTGAATAAATGATCCTTCCTGCATTCCCCGTTGTGTCTCTCCGATTCTTTGTACTGTAGAATCTTTTGTGGCAATTTTCGCGCGCAAGTCCTGGGCGCGCTGGAGTGGACCCGCCTCGTTGAAGAGGTCAGTGCATCAAGGACAGCTTCGGCATTTTCTTTCACGTCCAAGGTATTGGATCCGCACTGACCCACCTCACCCACCTTCAGCAATCGGGCTGTTGCTATTTGCATTCCGTGACTGCACGGAGGAGACTGGATGATTCTATCGTCGTTTCAAGGTCCGGCTGATAGTGGACTCGTGAGGTGGAGGCGTCTGGGGACCCAGGAGGGTTACTTGCTTCACCAGCGCAGTTCTCAGCAAGAGCACAGACCACGTTCTTCATTATACTCAGGGCCCTAGTAAGGACACTTGGACCGGAGAAGAGAAACTTACCTGCAGGCCGCGAGAGAGGCATGCTGGTACTTGCAGTTCGCCAATGTGTCTGCAGTACCGTTTGGAACTCTAAACTCCGCCCACCTGGACAGCTATTAATGGCGGAACGACCGGCAGCACACCTGTGGGGTTTCCTGGCGTGAGGACTTCGTTGGAGCAGGCATCTGATGAAGGCACAGACCGAAACGCGTAATGCCATTGCTCCTGTGAATAAATGATCCTTCCTGCATTCCCCGTTGTGTCTCTCCGATTCTCTGTACTCTAGAATCTTTTGTGGCAATTTTCGCGCGCAAGTCCTGGGCGCGCTGGAGTGGACCCGCCTCATTGAAGAGGTCAGTGCATCAAGGACAGCTTCGGCATTTTCTTTCACGTCCAAGGTATTGGATCCGCACTGACCCACCGCACCCACCTTCAGCAATCGGGCTGTTGCTATTTGCATTCCGTGACTGCACGGAGGAGACGGGATGATTCTATCGTCGTTTCAAGGTCCGGCTGATAGTGGACTTGTGAGGTGGAGGCGTCTGGGGACCCAGGAGGGTTACTTGCTTCACCAGCGCAGTTCTCAGCAAGAGCACAGACCACGTTCTTCATTATACTCAGGGCCCTAGTAAGGACACTTGGACCGGAGAAGAGAAACTTACCTGCAGGCCGCGAGAGAGGCATGCTGGTACTTGCAGTTCGCCAATGTGTCTGCAGTACCGTTTGGAACTCTAAACTCCGCCCACCTGGACAGCTATTAATGGCGGAACGACCGGCAGCACACCTGTGGGGTTTCCTGGCGTGAGGACTTCGTTGGAGCAGGCATCTGATGAAGGCACAGACCGAAACGCGTAATGCCATTGCTCCTGTGAATAAATGATCCTTCCTGCATTCCCCGTTGTGTCTCTCCGATTCTTTGTACTCTAGAATCTTTTGTGGCATATATATATATATATATATATATATATATATATATATATATATATATATACCTACTGATGGTCGTCAGTAGGTAGTTATAGTAAGTACCTAGTTTCCATAGAAAAAGCATCTTTTGATTTGCCAATGTCTTTGGTGCCGTTTGACGAATCTTTGTGAAATTTTCAAAACTAATGGCCCGCTCAGGTCAGCTCCTGTCTTGAAAGTTTCGGGGTGATTTATCAAGCGGGGGCTGAGAAAAAAGGGGGGTCTCAAAACGCGTTTTCTCCATGTTAATTTCCATAGGAACTTTTGTTGCTGCTGCAGCCCAAACTGCTGAAAGGAATTACACCAAATTTGGCAGAGAGGTAGCTCTTGGTCCAGAGTGCACTCTTTGCTTTAAATGGTATAAATCCATTGAGTAGTTCCTGAAAAATTTAAAAATAAAAAATATCGATATCTGGTGACCTTGGTGGATTCGCGAACCGTCCCGAGCACGAGCTTCATTTTGATTGGCTGTCAACACTCCAAACCAAGAAGTGTTGGCAGCCATCTTGTGACTCGGTGGAACCGAGTCACAACAAAAAATGGAATAAAATGATTTAAAAAAAGAAAAGGGGGCAGGGTAGAAACACCCTGACCCCCTAGGCCTGGTCAGGGTGTCCCACAGGGCCTCAAAAAGCCTTAAAAAAAAAACACAGCAGGATTCACGCTGGGTTCGTGAATCCTGCTGAGAACATTTTAAAAAGCGAAGCGCGATCTCCCGTGCTTCGTTTTAATGAGCCCCCGGGTGGGCCAGGTCTTGGGGCCAATATGCTAAATATATGAGGGGGCCGCATGGGCCCCTGCAGCCCCAGGGACCGCCACCTCCCCGGGGCTTAACTAATTATGCACGGGGCACGTGGCCCCCCCGCAGCCCCAGGGACCGCCACCTCCCCAGGGCTTTTAATAAAATGCATGGGGGGGCTCCTGCCCCCCCACTCTCCCCTGGGGACCGCCACCTCCCCGGGGCATTCAGATATTGGGGGGACCTTGCACCCCCCCGGGCCCCGGGGACTGCCACCTCCCTGGGGCTTTACTTAATTATGCATGGGGGGCCTTGCAGGCCCCCACAAGCCCCGAGGACCGCCACCTCCCCGGGGCTTTGCTTAATTATGTGTGGGGGGCCTCGCGGGCCCCCCCAAGCCCTGGGGACCGCCACCTCCCCGGGGCTATAACAAATAGTAAGTGTGGGGGGGCTCGAGCCCCCCCACACTGCCCCGGGGACCACCACCTCCCCGGGGTACTAATTATTGAAATACGGGGGTCCGTTACGGACCTCCGGCCCAGGGGACCACCACCTCCCTGGGGATTTAATACTGATGGGAGGGTGGCAGCGTGGCCCCCTCCTAGAGCCCTCCTTGTTCCTGGGGACCACCACCCCCCAGGCCAGCTCCAGTAATGTCCCGGGGTGCCCACCCCCGGGATATTGCAGTTTGCAATGACAGGGTAGGAGCACTGCTCCTGCCCTGTCATTGCAAACTCTGCTTTGTTTCATGGAAGTGAGAGCAGGAAACCTGCTCTCGCTTCCATGAAGCGAAACAGATTGCTTTTGGACAAGGGGAGCTGCATGTTTGCAGCTCTCCTTGTCCAAAAGCAATGCCGGCTTCCGCAGGAGTCGGGGAGCCGGCTGGGACCGCGGGGGCATTGGGGCTCCCCGTGGTCCCCAATGTAAGGCCAGGCCCCATGGGATGGGTTCCCCGGGGCCATAATTGGCCTCAGGAGGGGGGCCACGCGGTCCCCCTCCAAATAATAAAAAAAAAGGCTGGCCATGCCCAGGGGATGGGGTCCCCCGGGCCAGAAGTGGCCCGGGAGGGGGGCCACTTGGCCCACTCCCTGTTTTATTTATTTATTTAAAAAAAAAAAATAAGGCCGGGCCCCAGGGGATGGGGTCCCCAGGGCCAAAATTGGCCACAGGAGGGGAGCCACACAGCCCTCCTCCAAAACTATTTAAAAAAAAGCAGGGCTGGCCTCGGGGGATGGGGTCCCCAAGGCTGAAAAGGCCTCAGGAGGGGGCCGCGTGGCCCCCTTCCCGTCTTCTTTGTGCACCCCCTCCTGCCTCTTTCTGTACCCCTCTGCTTCTTTGTGTACCTCTTCTACCTCTTTCTGCACCCCTTTTGCTTCTTTTTGCACCTCTGTTGGTTCTTTCTGCACTGTTCTTGCTTTTTTCTGCACCTATTTTGCAAATTTCTACATCCCTCTTGCCTCTTTCTGCACCCCTCTTCCCTATTTCTCCACCTCTCTTGTTCCTTTCTGCACTGCTCTTGCTTCTTTCTGCACCTCTCTTGCAAATTTCTGTATCCCTCTTACCTCTTTCTGCACCCCTGTTCCCTCTTTCTACACCTTTCTTGCCTGTTTCTGTACCTCTCTTGCCTCTTTCCGCACCTCTGTTACTTCTTTCTGCACTTCTCTTGCCTCTTTCTGCACCCCTCTTGCCTCTTTCAGCACCTCTGTTGCTTCTTTCTGCACTTCTCTTACTTCTTTCTGCACCCATGTTGCCTCTTTCTGTACCCATTTTGCCTCTTTGTGCACATCTCACTGCCTCTTTCTGTACCTCTATTGCCTTTTTCTGCAGTTCTCTTGCCTCTTTCTGTACCTCTGCTTCTTTCTGCAGCTCTGTTGGTTCTTTCTACACTGCTCTTGCTTCTTTCTGCACCTCTCTTGCTTCTTTCTGCACCCTTTGTCCATTTTTTGCCTCCCTCTTGCCTCTTTATGCATTTCTCTTGCCATTTTCTGAACCTCTCTTGCCTCTTTCTGCACCTCACTTGCCTCTTTCTGCACTTCTCTTGCTTCTTTCTACATCTCTGTTGCTTCTTTCAGCAATTCTCTTGCCTCTTTCTGCACTTCTCTTATCTCTTTCTGTACCTCTCTTGCCTCTTTCTGTACCTCTCTTGCCTCTTTCTGCACCTCACTTGCTTCTTTCTGTACCCCTCTTGCCTCTTTCTGCGCACCTCTCTTCCCTCTTTCTGTACCTCTCTTGCCTCGTTCTGCACCCCTGTTCCCTCTTTCTGCACCTTTCCTGCCTGTTTATGTTTCTGCACCTCTCTTGCCTCGTTCTGTACCTCTGTTGCTTCTTTCTGCACTTCTCTTTCCTCTTTCTGCACATTTCTTGCCTCTTTCTGCTTCTCTTTTGCTTCTTTCTGCACTTCTCTTCCTTTGTTCTGCACCCCCTGCCTCTTTCTGTACCCCTCTTGCCTCTTTGTGCACCTCCCAACCTCTTTCTGCACCTCTCTTGCCTCTTTTTGCACCTCTGTTGGTTCTTTCTGCACTGCTCTTGCTTCTTTCTGCAGCTCTTTTGCAAAGTTCTGCATCTCTCTTGCCTCTTTCTGCACCCCTCTTCCCTATTTCTCCACCTCTCTTGCTTCTTTCTGCACTTCTCTTACTTCTTTCTGCACTGCTCTTTTTTCTTTCTGCACTTCTCGTGCAAATTTCTGTATCCCTCTTACCGCACCCCTGTTCCCTCTTTCCTCACCTTTCCTGCCTGTTTCTGTACCTCTGTTGCCTCTTTCTGTACCTCTGTTGCTTCTTTCTGCTCTTCTCTTTCCTATTTCTGCACCTTTCTTGCCTCTTTCTGCTTCTCTTTTGCTTCTTTCTGAACTTCTCTTCCTTCGTTCTGTACCCCTCCTGCCTCTTTCTGTACCCCTCTTGCCTCTTTGTGCACCTCTCCTACCTCTTTCTGCACCCCTCTTGCCTCTTTTTGCACCTCTGTTGGTTCTTTCTGCATTGCTCTTGCTTCTTTCTGCACCTCTTTTTCAAATTTCTGCATCCTTCTTGCCTCTTTCTGCACCCCTCTACCCTATTTCTCCACCTCTCTTGCTTCTTTCTGCACTTCTCTTGCTTCTTTCTGCACTGCTCTTGCTTCTTTCTGCACTTCTCTTGCAAATTTCTGTATCCCTCTTACCTCTTTCTGTACCCCTGTTCCCTCTTTCTGCACCTTTCTTGCCTGTTTCTGCACCTCTCTTGCCTCTTTCTATACCCCTTTAGCCTCTTTGTGCAGCTCTCCTGCCTCTTTCTGCACCTCTTTTGCCTTTTTCTGCAGTTCTCTTGCCTCTTTCTGCACCTCTTTTGCTTCTTTCTGCACTTTTATTGCCTCTTTCTGTACCCCTCTTGCCTCTTTCTGCACATCTGTTGGTTCTTTCTGCACTGCTATTGCTTCTTTCTGCACCTCTGTTGCAAATTTCTGCATCCCTCTTGCCTCTTTCCTTACCCCTCTTCCCTCTTTCTGCACCTCTCTTGCCTCTGTCTGCATACCTGTTCCCTCTTTCTGCACCCCTTTTGCCTGTTTCTGTAACTCTCTTGCCTCTTTCTGCAGTTCTCTTGCCTCCTTCTGCACCCCACTTGCCTCTTTCTGCACTTCTCTTGCTTCTTTTTGCACCCTTTTTCCCTTTTTCTGCACATCTTTTGCCTCTTTCTGCACCTCTCTTGCCTCTTTCTGCACATCTCTTGGTTCTTTCTGCACTAGCTCCTGCCTCTTTCTGCACCCCTCTTGCCTCTTTCTGCACCTCTTTTGCTTCTTTCTGCACTTCTCTCTCCTCTTTCTGTTCCCCTCTTGCCTCTTTCTGCACCTCTGTTTCTTCTTTCTGCACTTCTTTTGCCTGTTTCTGCACAACTCTTGCTTCTTTTTGCACCCCTGTTGTCTCTTTATGCACTTGTCTTCCCTCTTTCTGTACCTCTCTTGCTTCTTTCTGCACACTTCTTCCCTTTTTTGCATCCTTCTTGCCTCTTTCTAAAGTTCTCTTGCCATTTTCTGCACCTCTCTTGCCTCTTTCTGCACCTCACTTGCCTCTTTCTGCACTTTTCTTGCTTCTTTCTACACCTCTGTTGCTTCTTTCAGCAATTCTCTTGCCTCTTTCTGCACTTCTCTTGCTTGTTTCTGCACCTCTCTTGCGTCTTTCTACACCTCTGTTGCCTCTTTCTGTACCTCACTTGCTTCTTTCTGCACCCCTCTTGCCTCTTTCTGCACCGCTCTTGCCTCTTTCTGCACATCTGTTGCTTCTTTCTACACTTCTCTTGCTTCTACCTTTTTGTACACAAATTTACAGAGTATTCAAGTATTTGTATGTTTATATTTTTGCAACGTGTCACTAGGTAAAAGCAGAGACACATGCATCATACCTTCACAAACTTGGTCAGACTTACAACAGTGATATGCTTAGGATTACTGTTTTATATATTTGGTAAGCCTAACATTCTGAATATTGAACCTTCAAGAGAAAAGTGAGGCTTAAGACATCTTGGGAGACGGATTACTGATTAGGCTGCTTTGTATGAGTCTGTTGTAAGGTACAATCAAAGTAGACCTCTTTCTGCACCTCTGTTGGTTCTTTCTGTACATCTCTTGCTTCTTTCTGCACCTTTCTTCCTCTTTCTGCACCTCTCTTGCCTCTTTCTGCACTTCTCTTGCTTCTTTCTGCGCCTTTCTTCCTCTTTCTGCACATGTCCTACCTATGTAGGCGTAGTTAAAAATGAGCATTTAAAAAACCTTAGAAATTCACTGAAAAAGCCAGAGGTTTCAAGAAAGTTATAGTTAGGGATTAGCATTTAAAAAACCTTAGAAATTCACTGAAAAAACCACAGGTTTCAGGGACGTTATAGTTTGAAATTTTCATTTAAAAAACCTTTGAAATTCACTGAAAAAACCATAGGTTTCACGGACATTATAGTTAGAAATTTTCATTTAAAAAACCATAGAAATTCACTGAAAAAACCATAGGTTTCAGGGACGTTATAGTTAGAAATTAGCATTTAAAAAACCTTTGAAATTCACTGAAAAAACACAGGTTTCAGGGACGTTTTAGTTAGTTGGATATTTCACTCATACAAAACCAGAGAAATTCGGCTGTTATAGTTAGTTGAGCTAACTATAACTCGCGCCCCCGCAATGCACTGCTGATGACGTCACATATTACATCACTCATGACATGGTCAGTGACATCACTGATGACATCACTGATGACATCACTGATGACATCATCCACGTGATCATCTGTTACACCTCCTCACACCCTAATAAAACCTTTGATACACCCACTCTAAAATACAGACGACCAATATCGAAACCATAGACAGACCAATAGCAGTTAGTACATACTCGCTCAGTGATTCATATGTCTACACACACATCCACTCACTAACCCATACAGTCACTCATACACGCAGTCATTTATCAATACAGCTACTGATATATCCACTCAGACACCCATATAGACACTCACACACTGCCACTCACCCAAAGAGTTACTCAAACACCTAGTCAGTCACCCAAATAATTAATTACACTGCCATTTACTCACCTATACAGTTATACACACACACCACCTAACTTATTCATACAGATAGTACCATATATGAACTCTCTTCAACAATTACTGACATAAGCACACACTTATGTAAATAATAAGGACCCCCTGTAGGTACTTCTAATTCCTAGGGCAGGGCAATAATACTTTTGAGGTTAAATCCCCAGGCAATCAAAAAGGTCAAGCAACAATCAACAACTCATCTCAGAAACAAACTTGATATAGTAAACTCAGTGTCACTATCTGAATATATTAAAATGTCATCTTTTTATTATTTTCTTCTTAAAAACATTTTTGAAAGTGCATATGACAAATGAATATGAGACATAATAAACACAATATAAGGAGACAACAACATGTAAATTACAAATTAACAAACTACATAAAGCACCATGTACAAATGAGTTATTGGTTTTTGCAAAGACCAAAGACAATAGGAAGACAAAAAACGGTGGCTATGCGATGGATCTTCTACCCGTGTTTCGGCGCAAACTGCGCCTTCATCAGGAAAGCCACAAACAAGTTCCTATGAATGAAAATAAAACCATGTAAAAAAGTTTTTTTAAACTAGGACACTGAGTTTAAGGAATACAAAAAAATATCAGTAATCAGTTACATGCCTTCACCATATTTATAATTTAAAAACCTGTATAATTCACAAATAATCATACACAATAGCATCGATGCTTGAAAAAGGAAATTTGTTTATAGAAAGAAATGAATTATTAACTTACAGCGTGAATCAGATATAATGGATAAAGAGGGAAGAAACCAGGAGACGAAAGAAGGGAAAGAGAGAAAAGAAAAGAGTGAAAGAGAAAGTACATTGACTGTTGATAACTATTTATAGATCAAAAAGAGCTTCTCAAGAATAGATAGTACACCCGTGATGGAAAGCAAGCAGTTAGATCCTAAAAACAGGCATATAATTCATAGTGCTTACTTGGTTAAGAATAAGTGAGATAACCTTTAAATGATAAAAGGCTACCAAAGTGCAAATTCGAATCTGTAAAAAGAGCATACAGTGTATATCACACAGAAACCTGATATGTATTCATAGATGGTAGAAAAGAATGATAACCTTATTTGAAATATAGGTGAGTATACCTTGAATCGAGCGGGATGTCTCTGAGTTCAGCGTCAGTATGTCAGAGACAAATTACTATTCAGCGGCAGTGAATGACTAGCGCTTGAAGTACTAGGATGGAATCTTCAAGAAACGTGCTTCTTTATTGATATAGTTTCTACATTATCATGATGTTTCTAAAAAAGGGGGAAGTGCAGGCTGGTTAGCTACAGCATCTGATAAATTGCTGTTGCGTTCTATTTACTGTGACAACGTCCTAAATGTATAATTACCTGCAATGCAAAATTCATGAATGTTAAGAAGACGGTTAAAATCGGAGGAATAGGTGATCGTCGATCTTCGTTGACTAAGATACAAAGATTAGCGTACCCTAATGCAAGATAACGTAAACATAATAAGTATTAAAAGAGAATATCTTATGTGCAGGTTGTATATTTATTTATAGCAGAGGAAAGTTAAAGGGTCTTACCAGTTCAAAGACACGGTAGTCAAACAACACGACGTGCGGCGTTCTAATGAAATCGCTGACGAGTAAATGTGGATTGTCGGAATGAGAGGATGATTAAAATTGGGTGAATCCGTGATCATGGATCCTTACTGACTGTGGTACAAGGATAGGCGTACCCTAATGCAGGATAACATAAACATAATAAAGTATTAAGAATAAGTACATTATGTGAAGGCTGTGTAGTTATTTCTAGCTGAGGACAATTCTTGGGTCTTACCAGTTCGTAGACGCGGTAATCAAACAGCACGGCGTGTGTCGTTCAGATGAAAACGCCAGTGCCGGCATTTCCTGAAGTTAAATCGGCAATGGAGATCACATGAGAGGTCACATGCCTTGTTGTGGATGGAAATAGAAAACTGACTCGCGCTTACTCGTGAGAAAATGGATTGGGTTATTAGCGAGAATTAAATAACTCGCATAAAATCTAAATGGTCAAAATGTGTAGCTTCCAATTAAATGTATGCCTGTAAAAAGAGGAGAATATTTCTGTGTGTGTAATACCCATAATTAAAAACTTAACACAGACATATTACTGCTGATTTGAACCGCAAGATGTAAGACGGATTCTGAGTAGTGCAGTAAAGAGAAAGACTACTGGAGACTCGAACCGCTAGATGTAGGGCGGATTCTAAGTAGTGCAGTAGAGAAAGGGTCAAAGGATGGGCACGGTATGCACTAAAAAGTTGGTACATCCAGTGAAGGACAAAAGGGAGATCAATAGAGATTAATATCGTCTAAGAGTTATTAAAGAGGATGGCATTTTCCCACGGTAATTCACTGTTTAAGCCTTGTTTAAATGTGTTTAAAATGAATATCCAGTAGACTTCTCTTTTTCTTCTTATCTCATTGCTTCTGTCGGTGTTTGCGTGCTCTATTTTTTCAAGAATGAGCCATTTAACGTCATTTACTGTGTGGCCACAGTCTAAAAAATGTTTAACTATTGGGGCATTCAGTTTTGAAGTACGAATGGCGGAACGATGTTCGGTCAGACGTGTAGCAATGGCCCGAGATGTCTCCCCGACATAGCCTAGGTTGCAGGGGCAAATTATGAGATAAATCACGTTTTTTGTTTTACAATTCCACATCTTTTTGGCACGTATAGTGTGTCTATTGTAAACAAAATTGGCACCTTCAATCACTGTTTCACATGATTTGCAGTTGGAGCATTTAAATGTACATTTGACAGGCTCAGTCCAATCCAGAGATTTCTGTATAGACGGAACCGCAGAACTGAATCTCGAGTGTACGATGATGTCTTTAATATTCCTGTTGCGTTTATGGGCAAGCAGGGGTTTTTTCAGTTTAGAATGTTGATCAGGGTCACTATTCAATATATGCCATTTGGAATTGACAATTTGCTTGACTTTTTCATTCATAGTTGAGTGTTTTGTGACACAGACAAGTTGTTTAGACTTGGGATGGGTATTACTGTGTAATAAGTGATCTCTGTCATAAAACCTGGTGCGTTTAAGTGATTCTCTGATGAGGCGATGAGGGTAATATATTCAGATAGTGACACTGAGTTTACTATATCAAGTTTTTTCCTAGATGAGTTGTCGATTGTTGTTTGACCTTTTTGATTGCCTGGGGATTTAACCTCAAAAATAAGCACACACTTATCCATGCAGCCACTGTCACAATCACTCACTGTCACATAAACTCACTTACATACTCCAACACTCACATATACTGCCTTTCACATATATAGTTACTTACACATATGCCACTGAGACATCCATTCACTCACCAACACAGCTATACGTACACTTACTCACCCATAATGTCCCTAACGCATGCACTCATAAATCCATACACCCAGTGAATCACCCACTCACACATCCGTGCAGGGAGTCACAACGCACCACCCACCCACACAGACACTCAGGCACCCATACAGGTACTCAGACAACCAATCATTAACCCACATAGACACTGATGTAGCTACTCACCAACCCATGCAGCCACTTACACACCAACTGGCAGACTGATACAGACATTCACATATATTAATCATTCACCCATGCATTCACTAAGACACGTTTAATCACTCACTTATACAGTCAGTCACGCACCCACTAAATCATCCATTCAGACACTCATACACCCACTCATTCTTCAATACACCTTTTCATATATATATAACATTCTTGAACTTTTTAGAAACACTCAGTCACTGGATGATGTCATCAGTGATGTCATCAGTGATGTCACTGACCATGTCATGAGTGATGTAATATGTGACGTCATCAGCAGTGCATTGCGAGGGCACGAGTTATAGTTAGCTCAACTAACTATAACGCCCGAATTTCTCTGGTTTTGTACGAGTGAAATGTCCAACTAACTATAACGTCCCTGAAACCTGTGGTTTTTTCAGTGAATTTCAAAGGTTTTTTAAATGCTCTGCGTGCGAAACACGTGTTGGCTGTTTTCTGTGGCTGCTTACTGTATAAAAGACTGTTTGGCTATGTTGATAAGAAACAACTGAAGAAAGAATAAATGAAACTAAAGAAAATAAACAAGAAGAAGTTTGTCAATTGTTGTTTGTGCTGAAGTCTTACTACTTTGCTTTTTATATGACTAGAAAAATACACTGGTGGGGACCAGTGACTGGGATACGTAGCGCCGGGCAAGATTTCTGTTACCCAAAGCGCATATTATATTATTGAACTGGAGCAAGGCGCTGTTCTGTGTTGTTCATTTCTGCTTTATGTGATAACCATTGATATTTGAGAAATGGCAAAACATTTTGATAAGAGAGAAGTACTAGCTAAACATTTGTTCTCAGGACTTTTAACTAAAACAGATGGGACTACCAAGAGTACAAAAAGTCTGCGAGAATTATTTGTTAGACTAGAAAAAAGAATCAGCAAAATGGTGGGTTGCAATGACACTGAGGAAATATTAAGATGCAGAAAGAACACTGAGGGGATTGAGAATAAAGGCTGACAGGCCAATTCAAGACCAGTATCAAGGGGAACATGATCACTAAAAAACAACATTTACAGGGATGAAAAAAACTTTTGGATGAAATTTGGATTAGGCAAACGCCAAACACAAGAAGCTGTGACTAACAATTGCAGAAATAATTGTAAAGAATACGAGGCAAGCATGAGACCGTGGCATTCTTTGATATAGAATTGGAAGCCCTGAAGAAGGGCAGTGGAGCGTGAAACACGTGTTGGCTGTTTTCTGTGGCTGCTTACTGTATAATAGACTGTTTGGCTATGTTGATAAGAAACAACTGAAGAAAGAATAAAAGAAACTAAAGAAAATAAACAAGAAGAAGTTTGTCAATTGTTGTTTGTGCTGAAGTCCCAGTACTTTGCTATATATATATATATATATATATATATATATATATATATATATATATATATATATATATATATATATATATATTCACACACATACATACCGGACAGGAAAACAGACCCATATTTCTCCCGACTGGAGGGAGCATTATGCGTGCATCTTCTCCCTCTGGGATAGACTGATGCCGGCTTCCGCACCATGCAGGAAGCAGGCTGGGGCTCCCCTCTTGTCTGCCAACATTGTGCTTGGTGGGTGCCCTGAGTGGGCAATGGGGCATCCACCTATTATAAAGAAAGGCCCCGGACAAGGGTCTCTGGGGCTGAAAATGGGCTTACGAGGGGAGGGGGCATTTGGCACCCCTCCTATATTATTTATATTTTGGCCTAGTTCAGCTCCCCCTCCCTTTATAAATAAGTTGCCCCCAGGGGATTGGGACTCAAGGTCTAATAAGGATCAGAGGGGGTGCATGGCCCCCTGCCCTTTTATTATATTTGCCACAGGGTATGGGGTCCCTGGGCCATGAGAAGGCTGGGGAGGGAGTCCGCAAGCCCCCTTTCCTGTTTAAATGTATTATATAGTTTCCATAGTAAGAGCATTTTTTGTGTAGGTATAATTTTTTGAGATGTTTGATGAATCTGCTTTCTAAAAAAAACGTTCATCCACCTCACCTCCTTTAAGGAAACTTTTGCACTGATCTACAAGCGTGTTCCGGAAAAAAGGGATGGTCCAAAAACGTTGATTTACCATGTGAATTCTCACAGGAAATTTTGCTCTCCGATACAGAAAAAATGGCTGAACAGAATTGCACCAAATTTGACCAAAAGGTAGAACTTTACTCAGTAAGCGTGTTTTATGTGATTTGGTATAAATATGTCCAGCTGTTTTCAAGAAATTAGGGTTTAAAGAGATGCTCAGGTTAGGTATAAACAGGTAAAACAGTTAGGTATATCTGAACGGTTTGTCCTCCTGGAGTTTGGCCAAGGGAGCTTTTTCTCTCATCAACAATTTAGGTACCGCGGGACGGGTGCCAGTTCTGCAGTTCAAAGTGACCCGATTAACTGGCAGTAACTCAGAAGAAAATGTTACAGCCATCATTACAGGACTTGGGGACATGGTCCCTGTGTCCTGGCCCCTATACAGTTGCGAAGGGGACCCCGTGTTGTACAGACATCAGGTATTGTGGTACTCCTGCAGTACGCAGCACAGACCTCTCGTGAGGTACTGTGGCACTCCCAACCTATAAATACTGTGCTTACTAAACAATAGTACAAACATCTAATTGGAAGATATTGTAGACTACAGAGAGGATTTTGTTGTTAAATTAAAGGTCAACCATATTATTATAACTCTAGACCTATAGGAAACTTGACAGGACCGCCCGAGTTAACACCGTCACTGCCTCATATTTTCACACCTTGAAGATGTTGAGGAAGATTTTCAAATGTGTCCCTGTCAGCATCCAGAAAACTGTCACAGATGCACTCATCACAAGGAAGCTGGACTACAGGAACACTCTCTATGGCAGGATCAACAACATACTCACCATAAGGCTGCAGAACATTCAAAACTCCACAACCAGAATCATTCTCAACTTCCCGTGCCGCACTCACATTGCACCACACCACAAGGAGCTCCACTGGCTCCCCTTACACAAATGAGCACAACTCCTCACCCACAATTTCAAGGTACTACATAATGCTGGCCCAGCATACCTCAAGAAGCAAATCAGCTTCTACTAACCCTCCATATACCTCCACTCGGACAAACTCCTACTCGCATACATTCGACATGTATGGTAAACCAAATCCGGCAGTCGAGCCTTCTCATATGTCACTCCTAAAGCATGGAAGGACTCACTGTTACACATAAGAACCACCTCCTCACTTTTTGAATTATGCTAGAAGATGAAGACCTGGCTTTTTGAGTAGTCCCTAGGCCATAGGCCCTAAGTTTGGCCACACTCACATCTTCTCAGGGTCAGGATATCCTCACAGGCGATAGTGTGCTCTACAAATTTGCATAACATAACAAAACATAGCAGATGGGAAATGATTAAGGATGCAAATCAGACTGCACACTAGATAGCAACCTCATATATTGTCTCATTAGATGAAGGTTTTCTGCTAGTAACTCCAATGAGGCCATAGTTTTGGAGACAATATTTATGTCAGTAATATTCTCACAATGATATTCTGGTACCAAACTATCTGGTAGACGGCTGGCTTGGTTGCTGAAGAAATGAACTGAAGATGCACATTTTTATTATGGATGCCCAAAAGACACAGACATACACCAAGGAGCTGATTAATTGAACATTTATGGACTTCTTATGGGCTCAGTGCTCACCTTCCACATGATGATATCATTGACAGGCCATTGGATGACTACGGAAGAACACACAACAGGAGCCGTTAGAGGCCTCTTCGATTGTCATTGGAAGGGGTGAAAGCAGGAATAAAACTCTGTGGCGATGGACTACCAGCAGAAATCTTTAAGATTCAAATTGGTATTTTACCACCCAGACTATTGATGGAGTTCAAAAGGCTACTGCCTCTGCAATAAACCCAGACATGATGAGAGAAGAGTGAATCTTTATAATGCATAAATCAAATACAAACTGTACGGACTGCAAGGCCTGCTGCCGTTAATCAATGCTTAACATTGTTAAAAAGATTATGGTGACATTTTTAATCAATTGATGAAAGTCATCGCAACTTTTGTTCACTGACACCAATTAAAATTCATGCCATGGATGTATATACCCATAGCCTGTGTCAACAAGTCATATGCTGTAGGAAATGACCATATTTTTGTGTTTTTCCCCCAATTTATGACCTATTTGTTTTGTTTTATTTACAACTCTGTGCACTTTGCCGTTACAAAACAGGATAAAGGTGTCTGTGCTCCACCTTTAAACATAGTTAAATTGGTTTACCCCTAATTAACTTATTTACCTTGCCCATATGCTCCTAGTACATGGTATAGAAAATTCACCAAGGGTATGAACGTTAAATGCCACCTGTGGACAGCAGTACCTATTCTGCTATACACAGAATAGACTTAGAAAACAGGGCTTCAGGCCGACCATTTGTAGCATGAATGCAGCAACTTAAAACATGCTTTCAATTGTGTCAAAATATCCTTTTTTGACAGGCAGCAAACCCTGCTTTTAAATATTAATAGGTCAACATTATTTACACCTTTTGCCCAAAAGGTGGCATGTCTAATATTTAAAAGTGGCACATGTGCAATATTAAAATTGTCATGTTCCTCCAGTGACTAGGCCCTAAAAGCAGTTTTCACTAGCAGAGCTGTAGCTGAATCCTATAAAATGTCAAAGTCAAGATTATAAATTTGAATTTGCAACTTATGGCAGGTACCGGCTACAAAACTCATTCAAAGAATATTTTTAATATTTATTAAAGTCCAAATCAATAGTGAAGTCAGATCTTAATGAATATTCATGAAAAGTAGCTTTTAGAAAGTTTCCTCTTCCTACCCTGAAGCTCCTATAGGCTATTTTGCATTAGCTCTCCAGCAGCTGTCCATCAAAGCGCTTGACCTTAATGAAATGTGAAAACTGCTCCCAAAGCAGGGAAAATGGCATGTGTGGGGGTAAGTGTGCTTTCTTCCCCTGGCAGAAAGACCAGATGGGGGGCCCAGAAACTTAAATAACTTCAAAGGGGCCTGCCCTGCCACAAGTAAATGCCGGGTGACAACTGGAGAAGAACAGCATTTGTTCCCCTGGTCAGGCTGGCACCAAGCCCAGTGAGACGAGAGGTACCCCTAGAATTGGTTTTAAGTGACCACAGAGAAGGGGACTGCTTTCTACCCTGGCCATACCTCTAGGTGGGCACACAGGTTCTGGACAAGGTAAAAAGGGTTTCTCCATCTTAGATTTTGGAAGTAAGTTGCATTGTGGGATTGTTTGCAGTAGGTCAATCGAAAACTGCTGCAAAATAGGATAGGGTTACCTCTGGGAACTTTTAACCTATTGGTTATGTGGGTTCCGGAAGTCACTCCTACCCACCAGCTGGGGCCAAGCATAAATGTGGTACCCCAAAGCACCCTTCCACAACAATTTCTAGACCTGAGGATGATCAGAAGGGGGCGCGACTTGATGTCTGTGACCTGAGAGGAGCCCTAGAGGACTGGACCTGCTTCCTCTTGTACTCAGGACACAGAAGTGGACTACAAGGGTTAGTTGGCTAACCTTTTTTTATGACTACAGGAATATAATAAGCATCAAGAGGCCTTTTTTCCCTGACGTGACCAGTTGACCAGTAACAACTGGACCTAGACTGGACCATACTAGAGGCCTCTGCTGGAGTGAGTCCTGGCACCTAAATACTTTCCATGAAGTCCTGGGAGCCTTAGAAGTGACCCAGAGGACCTGCTCTGGAAACTCTGAAAAGCTGGGACTTACACAACTTTGGACTTCCAAGACCACTGGAGTCGTAAGCTAGACCTCATGGCAAAGGTGCCTGATTTCGATGGAACATTTTTGGATACAGATTCATGCTTGCCCCACTGAAGAATTTTAAACCCCATAAAAAGTCTAAACACAAAGGTAAAATCTTTAACCATGACAAACCTGCTTGGTTTTTTTGAGCCACACTCCATCACGGTTGGTTTCACTTTGAGCCTAGTTTCCATTTCCAAAGACTATCTTTGGCACTTATTGATTTTTGGGCTGCTTTCCCTTACATTTAAAAACCAAATTCTGGGCCCGATTCACAAAAGTAATCTGAGACAAAATCCTAACTTTACGACTTTCGGTATTCACAAAATGCATTCAGGAGTAGTACAGTTAGGAATCCTAACTTTACTACTCCTAAATGCATTTTGTGAATACCGAAAGTCGTAAAGTTAGGATTTTGTCTCAGTTAAACTTAAGTTTTGGTCTTAAGTTAACCAAACCTTAAGTTTAACTGAGACAAAATCTTAACTTTACGACTTTTGGTATTCACAAAATGGATTTAGGAATAGTAAAGTTAGGAATCCTAACTTTACTACTCCTAAATGCATTTCACTTTTGTGAATCGAGCCCTCTGTTATTGGATTTTTGTTGTTTTGTTGTCATTTTGCTCATTAAAATGTACTGTTTTACTAATTCGGTTGGAGTTTTTTATTGTGTAGTGTTTTGACTTTATTACCACTTTGGTACTGTATACATAATTTACACATTGCCCTATGTTAAGCCTGTCTGCTCTGTGCCATAGCTACCCAGGGGTTGAGCTTGGACCAGAATGAGCATTTTTCTCCAACCGCTAAGCCTCTGAGGAAGGAGTCACTGGACTTTGAAACGCGTCAGGCGACAGAAGCGGGACGGCTGTGAAAGGAATCTGTATGCCGGTTGCTGTCCATACCTATTAAAGGGCTTGTACCTTAGCACCGCTGCACGAGTGCTTCTCATACGTTGGGCAACCAGGAGCAGTGATCTATACGCGGCAGCCTTGCCGCGGTGAAGCACCACCCCGTTAACCTAGGGGGCCACGGAGCTTTGACATTTGCCGAGCCGATATCGTGGTGCAGCGGAGCAGGATTGAGGATAGGCCTGCATACAGAGGCCCATCTGAGGGCTTTGAATTTATCCAGCAGCAATATTTGTGCATCCATCAGTAGATTGAACTTTTCTGGCACTACAACTCCCACAGGACTTTGCACAGTACTCATTAGAGCAGCCCATTCAGGGGCGTGCAATTAATGATATTTAATGAGAGGGCGGGACCAGAATGAGCATTTTTCCCCAACCGCTAAGCCTCTGAGGAAGGAGTCATTGGACTTTGAAACGCATCAGGCGACAGAAGCGGGACGGCTGTGAAAGGAATCTCTATGCCGGTTGATGTCCATACCTATTGAAGGGCTTGTACCTTAGCGCCGCTGCACAAGTGCTTCTCATACGTTGGGCAGCCAGGAGCTGTGATCTATACGCGGCAGCCTTGCCACAGAGAAGCACCACCCCGTTAACCTAGGGGGCCACAGAGCTTTGACATTTGCTGAGCCGATATTGTGGTGCAGCGGAACAGTATTGAGGATAGGCCTGCATACAGAGGCCCATCTGAGGGCTTTGAATCTATCCAGCAGCAATATTTGTGCATCCATCAGTGGATTGAACTTTTCTGGCACTACAACTCCCACAGGACTTTGCCCAGTACTCATTAGAGCAGCCCATTCAGCGGCATGCAATTAATGACATTTAATGAGAGGGTGGGACCAGAATGAGCATTTTTCCCCAACCGCTAAGCCTCTGAGGAAGGAGTCATTGGACTTTGAAACGCGTCAGGCGACAGACGCGGGACGGCTGTGAAAGGAATCTGTATGCCGGTTGCTGTCCATACCTATTAAAGGGCTTCTACCTTAGCGCTGCTGCACGAGTGCTTCTCATACGTTGGGCAACCAGGAGCAGTGATCTATACGCTGCAGCCTTGCCGCGGAGAAGCACCACCCCGATAACCTAGGGGGCCACGGAGCTTTGACATTTGCCGAGCCGATATCGTGGTGCAGCGGAGCAGGATTGAGGATAGGCCTGCATACAGAGGCCCATCTGATGGCTTTGAATTTATCCAGCAGCAATATTTGTGCATCCATCAGTGGATTGAACTTTTCTGGCACTACAACTCCCACAGGACTTTGCACAGTACTCATTAGAGCAGCCCATTCAGGGGCGTGCAATTAATGACATTTAATGAGAGGGTGGGACCAGAATGAGCATTTTTCCCCAACCTCTAAGCCTCTGAGGAAGGAGTCATTGGACTTTGAAACCCGTCAGGTGACAGAAGCGGGACGGCTGTGAAAGGACTCTGTATGCCGGTTGCTGTCCATACCTATTGAAGGGCTTGTACCTTAGCGCCACTGCACAAGTGCTTCTCATATGTTGGGCAACCAGGAACAGTGATTGATATATATATATAGCACAAAGCTGCAAGCCCACAAGCGAGTGTTACAACACATCATAGCAATAACTAATCAAGACAATACATACCCTGTTGCAAGACACTTTTCAGGGAATACCATAACTCTAAGAGCAAAGATCTAAAATATTATCTAATAGACTCAGTGCCCCCGAGTAGATGAGGTGGCAATAGAGAGGCCAAATTACGAAGACTAGAGACAAGGTATATCCTTGAAATGGATTCTAAATCTCCGGGTGGGCTGAACAACACTGAGGATATGTACACCTGTTTATAAAACCCAAGAACTGATAGACAAATAGAAATGGTATACTCGAACATGAATTTTATATACAGTGGTTTTTATGTATTTTACACAGAATGTTTTTAAGATATTTATATATTTATATATATTTATTTATGTATATAATATTCTATATCTAAAACGTATGTGACTTAATCTACATAAAATCAAGCTGCTATATATATATATATAAAGATTTAATAATGATTTTCGGAGAAAGAAACTGAGAAATTAATATTTTTGTAAGGTACTACACAGTTATAAGAATTGTGTTAACAAATCTTATAAAATCTTATGAAATTACCTATTGAGCAAAACAAATGATGATATATAAAGGGCAATCAAGGTTGAGACAGTATTAATGACATAATACTAGTAGAAAAACAACGGAGAAAATTCAAGTATCCAATAATAAAGGAAAAAGGTTTTTAAAAGAGCACTTAGCACTGGCACTTTATTTGCACTTTTTTGCACATCAGGACTGGTGACAAAATATACTTGTATGATTTATCTGTAGAACATGATGAATTACCTTGAAAAAATCGTTATATACTTAAATATTGTATTTTGCACATTATCCAAATAGGAGATTATTTATTTGTAATTGACTTCCTGCATTTAAGCAATCATTCAGTCAATAACGTGTGAAACAATAGATTATCCTGATAACATTGACGGACCATGCCCCACAGCAAATGAGTATGTAACTAAATCAGTCATGCTGTTTTTAAAGGGGGTTGGTTCGGTTTATCAATAATTATTATTACATTGAACCTTTTTTATTATTGAAAGGATATATGTATTTATCAACATGGATGTTTTGTGCAATACAACGATACACATTTTATAAACTAAGGTATACGTTTTTTAGTATGGTAATTTCATTTAAGCATTCATGCTATGACGAAATGAATTTGAAAGTAATTTTACTATGTCCATGATCATGTGCAATTTTGAACCAATCACATAGCACTATGTCACTTTAAAAATGAAAAGCATGACCACAACGTTACCATGTGATCAAGACTCTTAACGAGTTGAAACGCGTTATGGCGGCATCAAAAATAAATACTTAAAATTGCACTAACTTCGTGGTCCGTGTCCGTGTGTGACGAGAGGGAGCTGAGAAGCCTGCGGAGAAAGCGATATATATATATATATATTATCTACTGGCGGTCGCCAGTAGATAGTTATAGTTACAACCTATTATCCATAGGAAATCCGCGACATTCTATTTGAAATAACTCTCTTGCCGGTTGGCGTATCTTCGCAAAATTTTCAAACTTTGTGGGGCGCTCCGGTCCGCTCCTACCCTGAAAGTCTCGGGGGGATTTGTCAAGCGGGGGCCGAGAAAAAAGGGGGGTCCCAAAACGCGTTTTCCCCATGCAATTTTCCATAGGAAACTTTAGACACGGCTACAGCCCGAACTGCTGAACGGAATTACACCAAATTTGGCAAAGAGGTAGTTCTTGGTTCAGAAAGAACCCTTTTGTTAAATGGTGTAAATCCGTTCAGTAGTTGCTGAGAAAATCAAAAGTAAAAAGATAGATATATCTAGGGCCGCTGGATCCTCCCGAGCACGAGCTTTATGTTAATTGGCTGTCAACACTCCAAATCAGGAAGTGTTGGCAGCCATTTTGTCCCTCGGTAGAACCAAGGGACAGAAACAAGTGCGCAAAGCGCACAAAGGGAGCAGGGTAGAAACACCCTGACCCCCTAGGTCTGCTCAGGGGTCTCACAAGGACCCCCTGGGCAAAAAATAATAATTTTTTTTTTTAAATCGGCAGGATGCGCTCAGGGAGCGCGAATCCTGCCGAAAAAAATCGAAGCGCGGTCTCCCGCCCTTCGATAGTTAACTGGCCCCGGGTGGGCCAAGTCCCGGGGGCATGCTGGGGGGTTAATTTTATGTGTGGGGGCCTCTGAGGGCCCCCAAGCCCGGGGACCACCACCCCCGGGCTTTATGTATAATGGTGCGGGACGGCTCTGAGCCCTCCCGCAGCCCCGAGGACCACCACCTCCCGGGGCTTCTTTTTTAAATTAAAAACCTGTGTGGGGGGCTCCAGCCCCCACACGCCCGAGACCACCACCTCCCGGGGCACTAAGAAAAATTAAAATGGGGGTCCGTTTTGGACCCCCCAAGCCCCGGGGACCACCACCTCCCGGGGCTTTCAAAATGTAGGGAGGGGGCCTGGGGACCGCCACCCCCAGGGCCGGCTCCTGCAGTGTCCCGGGTGCCTACCCCCGGGACACTGCTGTTTGCAATGACAGGACGGGAGCCTCGCGGCTCCCGTCCTGTCATTGCAAACTGCTTTGGATATTGGAGAGAGAGCAGGAAACCTGCTCTCTCTTCCAATATCCAAAGCCGATTGCTTTCCACATGGGGAGCTGCATCTTAGCAGCTCCCCATATGTAAAAGCAATGCCGGCTCCCGTAGGACACGGGGAGCCGGCGGGACTGTGGGGGCTTTGGGACCCCCATAGTCCCCAACGAGAGGCCAGGCCCCGGGGATGGGGTCCCCGGGGCCATAAGTGGCCACGGAGGGGGCCACGCAGCCCCCTCCCAAAGTAAAAAAATGGGATTTTTTTTTTTAAAAGTGCAAGGCCGGCCCGGGGATGGGGTCCCGGGGCCTTAAATGGCCTGAGGAGGGGGCCACGTAGCCCCCTCCAAATAAAAAAAGAGGCCATGCCCGGGGGATGGGGTCCCCGGGGCCAATACAGGCACAGGGAAGGGGGCCACGCGGCTCCCTTCCCGTTTTTTTTATTTTAATAAAAAAAAAGGGAGTAAGGCCCTGGGGGATGGGGTCCCCAGGGCCTAAAAATAGGAAAAGGAAGGGGGCCACACAGCCCCCCTTCAGGGGGAAAAAACAAAACAAAACAAAACGATCGGGCCTGTAGGCCCGCCCCTTCCTTCACCACTCTGCAAACGCGCCCCTGGCGCGTTTGCAGAGAGGAACAATTCCCTTGAATACTGGGGGTCCCTGGGGGCCAACTAGCCCACCAGGAACCTCCAGTATGCACCAGGGAGCTGCCTTGCAGAGAGGTGTACAGAGGCCACGCCCCTTTTACACCTCTCTGCAACGCAGCTCTATGGCGCTTTTGGAGGTATATGGTGGGCTAGTTGCACCCCAGGGACCCTCAGGATTCAAGGGAGTTAATCCCCCGACTTAAAACGCGCCACGGGGCGCGTTTGCACAGTGGTGAAGGGAGGGGGCGGGGCTTCAGGTGACATGTGTGCAAACAGGCCCCTGGCGCGTTTTAAGATGGGGAATTAAATCCTCTTCAATCCTGAGGGTCCCTGGGGGCCAACTAGCCCAACAGGTATGTCCAGAAAGCGCCACAGAGCTGCGTTGCAGAGAGGTGTAAAAAGGGGTGTGGCCTCTGTACATGTCTCTGCAACGCAGCCCCTGGCGCATACTGGAGGTTCCTGGTGGGCTAGTTGGCCCGTAGGGACCCTCATGATTCAAGGGGACTTAATCCCCCAACTTAAAACGCGCCACGGGGCGCGTTTGCACAGATGTCACCTCAGGCCCCGCCCCCTCCCTTCACCATTGTGCAAATATTCCTCTAAAATCAGCCGAAATACGAATTCTGATTTACTCACCTGTTATCAGGAGAGACCTCAGTGCTGCATCTTTCAGCCCAGTACTAATCCTGAAAAGTAATTTTAACCGTACTTACCAGTAACTTGAATTTCCTTCCATAGGCTAACATTGACTGGTTTCACTTGGAAATTCTTCTAAGTGTGGAGTTTTGGAACTTTAAAATATTCCTCTAAAATCAGCCGAAATACGAATTCCGATTTACTCACCTGTTATCAGGAGAGACCTCAGTGCTGCATCTTTCAGCCCAGTACTGATCCTCAAAAGTAATTTTAACCGTACTTACCGGTAACTTGAATTTCCTTCATAGGCTAACATTGACTGGTTTCACTTGGATATTCTTCTAAGTGTGGAGTTTTGGAACTTTAAAATATTCCTCTAAAATCAGCCGAAATACGAATTCCGATTTACTCACCTGTTATCAGGAGAGACCTCAGTGCTCTATCTTTCAGCCCAGTACTGGTCCTGAAAAGTAATTTTAACCGTACTTACCGGTAACTTGAATTTCCTTCCATAGGCTAACATTGACTGGTTTCACTTGGAAATTCTTCTAAGTGTGGAGTTTTGGAACTTTAAAATATTCATCTAAAATCAGCCGAAATACGAATTCCGATTTACTCACCTGTTATCAGGAGAGACCTCAGTGCTGTATCTTTCAGCCCAGTACTGGTCCTGAAAAGTAATTTTAACCGTACTTACCGGTAACTTGAATTTCCTTCCATAGGCTAACATTGACTGGTTTCACTTGGAAATTCTTCTAAGTGTGGAGTTTTGGAACTTTAAAATATTCATCTAAAATCAGCCGAAATACGAATTCCGATTTACTCATCTGTTATCAGGAGAGACCTCAGTGCTGCATCTTTCAGCCCAGTACTGATCCTCAAAAGTAATTTTAACCGTACTTACCAGTAACTTGAATTTCCTTCCATAGGATATCATTGCCTGCTTTTTGCTGAAAAAGTTTCTAAGTGTTGATTTTTGAAACATACAAATATTCCTCTAAAATCAGCCGAAATACGAATTCCGATTTACTCACCTGTTATAAGGAGAGACCTCAGTGCTGTATCTTTCAGCCCAGTACTGGTCCTGAAAAGTAATTTTAACCGTACTTACCAGTAACTTATATTTTCTTCCATAGGAATCCATTGTCTGGTTTTCAGCAGAAAAGTTTCAAAGTGTCGATTTTCACAAACTACAAATATTCCTTAAAAATCGCCTGTATGACTTAAACGCATTCTTTCAACTGTTTACAGGAGATGCACCAGTGCTGGATCCAGGATCCAACACTGAGTAAGAAAAAGTAACGATAACAGTTTTTACCTGCTAAGTGAATTTCCTTCCATAGGATAACATTGGTGATTCTATGAGAAAAAGTTTCTAAGTGTCAACTTTTAAAATACAATAATATTCCTTAAAAATCACGACTGTAACCAAAACGCTTTTACTCAACTGTTTACAGGAGATGTACCAGGACTGAATCTAGGATCCAGTCCTGTGGTTAGAAAAGTAATCCATAAAGTAACTAATTGCATTTAACTAGAAATTCACATTGAGCTGAATGTTGCATTGTGTTTGAAAATGTGTTGCCCATTGCAACAACTGTAACTACTGTACTTAAAAGTCTATTGCCTATGTGCAAAGTATTTAAACTAAAGTAATTCATTCTGAGAAAGTATTTCTTGTAATGTAATGTATAATGTAATTACAATGTAATTTAAAAATAAAATATGTAAAAGAAATTGTTTCTAAAAATGTAGTAAATCAGTATGAAAAAAATTAATATAAAAATTAATACATTTAAAAATTGTCATTTAAAAACCTTTGAAATTCACTGAAAAAACCGTAGGTTTCAGGCACGTTATAGTTACAAATTAGCATTTTAAAAACCTTTGAAATTCACTGAAAAAACCATAGGTTTCAGACACGTTATAGTTAGAAATTAGCATTTAAAAAACCTTTGAAATTCACTGAAAAAACCATAGGTTTTAGGGACAGTTATAGTTAGTTGGACATTGCACTCGTACAAAACCCGTGAAATTCCCCCGTTATAGTTAGTTCAGCTAACTATAACTCGCGCCCGCAATGCACTGCTGATGACGTCACATATTACATCACTCATGACATGGTCAGTGACATCACTGATGACATCACTGATGACATCTCAAATGACATCACTGATGACATCATCCACGTGATAATCTGATGCAGCTCCTCACACCCTAATATAACCTTTGATACACCCAATCTAAATTACAGAGTGCCATTCGCAAAACCATAGACACTCCAACACCAATAACTACATACCCACTCACTGATTCTTAGGTCTACACACACATCCACTCACTCACCCGTACAGTCACTCATACTTATGGTCACTCAGTACAGGACTATCATATGCACTCTTACTCCTATATAGACACTCAAACACAGCCACTCATCCATAGAGGTACTCACACACCTAGTCAGTCATGCAAATAATTAAACACACTGCCATTTACTCACCTATACAGTTATACACACACCAGCTCACTTAATCATACAAATACTAGCACATTGTTACGCTCTTATACAATCACTGATACAAGCACACACTCATCCATACAGCCACTATCACAATCACTCACTCTCGCTTATAGCTATTTATATACTCCAATACACATATATACTGCCTTTCACATATGTAGTTACTCACACATGTACCACTGGGACATACATTCACTCACTAACACACTCTTACACACACTTACCCACCCATACAGTCTATCACAGATGCACTCTTGAAACCATCCACCCAGTGAATCACCCACTCACACATCTATGCACAGTCGCACACACCCCATCCACACAAACACTCAGGCACCCATACAGATACTCATAGAACCAATCAATAACCCATATAGACACTCATGTAGCTATTCGCAAATCCATGCATCCACTTACACACCAACAGACGGATACAGACATTCACACAGTTTAGTCACTAACCCATGCATTCAGTAAGATACGTTTAATCACTCACTTGTAGAGTCAGTCACGCACGTACTAAATCATCCATTCAGACACTTATACACCCACTCATTCTTCAATACGCCTTTCCCTATATATATTAAACATATTTAAACTTTACAGAAACACACAGTCACTGGATGATGTCATCAGTGATGTCATTTGAGATGTCATCAGTGATGTCATCAGTGATGTCACTGACCATGTCATGAGTGATGTAATATGTGACGTCATCAGCAGTGCATTGCGGGGCGCGAGTTATAGTTAGCTGAACTAACTATAACGAGGGAATTTCACGGGTTTTGTACGAGTGCAATGTCCAACTAACTATAACTGTCCCTAAAACCTATGGTTTTTTCAGTGAATATATATATATATATATATATATATATATATATATATATATGTATATGAATAAATAAATATGAGCACAGCTGCTAATTGTGCGCAGGCAGAAATAACAGGAATGCACAGTATCTTGTAAATATGGTGCATTCCTGCCCTTTCGAAGTGGCATAGGGCTGAGCAGCAAAATGACTTGCGGCACTGCCCTACACCAGTTCTTTGTAAATATCCCCCCTAGTTTCCATGGGAAAAGCGTTTTTTGTTTTGCAAATAACTTTGGCGCCATTTAATGAATGTTCATGAAACTGGTTTCCCACTCACTACAGCTCCTGTTTGCAAAGTTTCAGGGTGATTCGTAAAGCGGTGGCCGAGAAAAAGGGGGGGGGGGTCCCAAAACACATTTTCCCCATGCAATTTTCCATAGGGATTTTAGATATGACTACTGCCCAAACCGTTGAACGGAATTATACCAAATTTAGCAGAGAGCTAGCTCTTTGATCAGAAATAGCCCTTTTTGTAATTTGGCTTAAATCCGTCCAGTAGTTATTAAAGAAATAATACATTTGCATATCTAGGGACGCAAATCTTCCACTCAAACTAGGAAGTGTTGGCCGCCCTCTTGGTAATTGGACTTGTCCGAGTCCCAAAGTAAAGGCAGGAAAAAAAAGCAAGGGCCAGGGTAGAAATACCTTGAACCCATAGACCTGGTGGTGGGGTCTTACAAGGACCCCGCTGGGGACCAAAAGCACTTATTTTTTCCTCAAAATAACAGTGGATCCACAAATACATGGCAAAAAAATAACAAGTGCAGTCTCCCGCGCTTACTTTTCTTTGCCCCCGGGGTAGGTCAGGACCTGGGGGAAATATATAATATTAAGGGGTAGGGGGTGCACGAAGGACCCCCTACCTAGGCTGATTTTGGCCCTGGGCACCCCATCCTCCTTTGCTCAGCTGATTTTACAAACAGGGATGGGTACCATGCGGTCCCCCTCTCGGGCCAATTTCGGCCCCGGGGACCCCATACCCTCTGGCCTGGCCACATTAGAATGCAGGGTTTGGTCCCCAGGGCCCGGCTGCGCGGCTCCCCTCCCTGGAACCATTAATGGCCCTGGAGACCCCAGGTCTAGGCTCCTGCTGTGTCCTGTTGTGCCCACCCCAGGGACGTAGCATGTGTGCTCTCACCTGGCAGGATCAATTTTAAAGCTCCCGCCAAGCAAGAACAAATAGTAAGTCTTCTCTCAGTGGGGGGGAGCATTAAAAATACTCCCGCCTGCTGGAAGTGGACTTTTCATCTGTTTCCCTGCCCGCTTTGAAGTGGGCAGGGAAACAGATGAAAAAATTGCTCCTGCCGGCAAGGAGCGGGGTTTTTGGTTGTTCCCTGTGTGTGGGAGCAATGCTGCCTCCCGCTAGAGGCAGGGAGCCTGCTGGGGCTGCAGGGGCATTGGGGCTTTGTCCTTGGCCCTGAACAGCCAGATACTGGGTGGGGCCAGGGCACCCACCATTGACTGGCCGGGCCCTGGGGGATATGGTCCTCGTGGCAAAAATCGACCCAGGTAGGGGCTGCGTGGCCCGTCACCCCCATTTTTAATTGGGCAGGCTCCAGGAGATGGGGTCCTCAGGGGCGATATTGCCCCAGGGAGGAGAGCTGTGTGCCCCTTCCCAATTTAAAAACATACAGAGATGAGGTTCCCAGGGCCAAATTGGCCTGAGTAGGGGGGATCAGAAAGAGCCCTTTTTGTAATTTGGCTTAAATCCGTTCAGTAGTTATTAAAGAAATAATACATTTGTGTATCTAGGGACACAAATCCTCTGCGGATCCAACATATCTCATCCTGAGATCTGATTGGCTGCCAACACTTAAACCCAGAAGTGTTGGCAGCCATCTTGGTACCTGGACTCATCTGAGTACCCAAAAAAAGCAGAAAAAAAGGGCCAGGGTAGGAATACCCTGACCCCCTAGACCTGGTGGTGGGGTGTCACAGGGACCCCTCTGGAGACCAAAAACACTTTTTTTCCCTAATTTTTCCACAAAATCACAGTGGATTCGCGAATCTGTGGCAAAATAAAAAAAAAAGTGCGGTCTCCCGCACGTCATTATCTTTGCCCCCGGGTTGGGCAAGGCCCTGAGGGAAATATCTTACATTAAGGGGGAGGGGGTGCACGATGGCTCCCCTCCCAGGTCAATTTTGGCCCTGGGCACGCCATTCCCCGTTGCTCAGCTGATTTTCCAAATAGAGAGGACTGGCCACATTAGAATGCAGGGTGGGGTGCCCCAGGACCCGTCTGTACAATACAAAGTAAAGGTGGGCCGCGTGGCTCCCCTCCCTGGAACCATTAATGGCCCTGGGGACCCCAGGGCCAGGCTCCTGCTATGTCCTGTTGTGCCCACCCCAGGGACGTAGCAGGTCAGGATCAATTTCAAAGCTCTTCAAGCAAGAACAAACAGTAAGTCTGCTCCCAGTGGGTGGGAGCATTAAAAATACTTCCGCCTGCTGGGAGTGGACTTTTCATCTGTTTCCCTGCCCGCTTTGAAGAGGGCAGGGAAACAGATGAAAAAATTGCTCCTGCCGGCAAGGAGCAGGATTTTTTGCTGCTCCCTGCGTGGGGGATCAATGCCAGCTCCCGCTGGAGGCAGGGAGCCGGCTGGGGCTGCAGGCGCATTGGGGTTCCATCCGTGGCCCTCAACAACCAGATACTGGGTAGGGCTAGGGCACCCACCATTGACTGGCCAGGCCCTGGGGGATGGGGTACCCAGGGCCAAAATCAGCCCAGTGAGGGTGCCCCCTCCTAATTTAAAAACATACAGAGATGGGGTTCCCATGGCCAAATTGGCCTGAGGAGGGGGCCACATATCCTACTCCCCCTCATTTTTGATGGTCGGGATTTGGGGCCCCTGGGGCTGAAATCAGCCTGAGGAAGGGGGCTGCGTACCCCGCTCCCATTTAGAATATGGCTGGGCTCCTGGGGATGGGGTCCTCAGGGCCGAAATCAGCTCATGGAGGGGGGCTGTGTGTCCCCCTCCCAGGTTGCCTGCATGTGGGGTGTTGACCACAGGGTCTGGCCGCAGGCCAGGCCCTGCGGTGACCCCCTACCAAGCATGACCTTCCAGGGTTGGGTGCCTGCAGGGGTGTTAGCCACAGGGCCTGGGCTGAACCCTTGATGTGCAAGGCCAAAGGCCGTGCGTGATGAGGGTTGGGTGCCTGCGGGGTTTTAAAAAACCCTACAAATTCACTGAAAAAAGCAAAGGTTACAGGTACGTTATAGTTAGGAAATAGAATTTAAAAAACCTTAGAAATTCACTAAAAAACCAAAGGTTACAGGGATGTTATAGTTAGGTTCAGATTTTACACGCACAAAACCATAGAAATTCAGCAGATACAGGGTTATGTCAAGAAACTATAACTCGTGCCCTAAGGTAACTAGAACTTACACCCTCGCCATGCACTGCTAATTTGAATCAGAATGTCTTTTAACTAATAATAATCAAGTTCATTCATGAAATTTGCCCTTAAAACAAACACAAATATTACATTATACAGTTATAAAACATGCATATTATACCAATTACAATTGAACATACATTACATACAGCTTGTAAAAATCTTCCAAGGAAAGTTCAACAGTAACAGTTTTCCTTTCCAACAACTAATCAAAATCTCCCTGAGAAGTATAACTGCTAATCCAAATTAACCAATGGTAGATAAAAAGAAGTATGAAATGGAGGACAGCTTATGAATAGGTGTTGTACATAATACCAACACTACAAGAAAAAAATACAACACACAACAGCACAACACAATGACACCACAACTCCAAAAATACAATGTAGATCACAAAAACGACTATAACACACAGCATAACAGACAACACATCACTTACAACTCAGAGTGTTACTTGGATATGAGAGGACACGAAGACAACTTCTGTTGAAAAGTTAATGTCTGCCAAGGGAAGGAGTGTGAACCATTGATTTTCTCACTTTAAATGTTCCATTTGGGGTCAGGAAAGCTGGCATATTAAAGACTTTACAAGAATGACAAGCAATACTAATTGGAACTGGATTCTTTGCAGTAACAATACAATAATAATCAGTTAACACAAATACACACAACACATTTGAACCAACAACACAGCAATGGCAACAAAACAAAAACATAACACAACATATAACAAAATAATTCAACAACAAAAAACACAAGACAGTAGCATAGAAAATAAAAATAGAACAGCAAAATCACAGCAACATACCACATCGACAAAGTGACACATTAAAATACACCAAAATCAACACTAACGGAAACTTTTAAAAACATGGGATGAACACAATACCACAAATCAACACTAAAATAAAATATGGCAGTGCAATTGTGCTTAGTGTTTATATTATCTTTGGGTGCCTTGCGTTTTTGTGGTGTGATGTTGTTTGTGTTAATATAATGTTGTGGTTGTCTTTTAGAAGTGTGATATTATTATAATGTGCTGTTATATTGCTGTATTATTCTATTATGTTACTGTTATACAACTACGTATTACTGTGTTGTGGTGGGGCTTCAGCTAGAATTTCTTGTGCATTTTAAAAAGACATACTAAATCAGAGTCTTATTGGTGAAGGGAAGTGTAATTCGTTTGTAACCCTTCTTAGGTGTTTAGGAAGCAGGAGCATTGACAATATGTATGCTTGAGTTTGTAAAGAGTTAACACTGTGATGGTGTGCACTATTTTTATGGATTACAAACCATTATTTGCATTTAGATGTAGAAGAATGTGAAAGGTGAGGGAGGTGTGAGCAAATATTATTGGTGTAATGGTGACACCAATGGCAAGATAGTGGCCTTGCATAGCAAAATGCAAACCCTGGCATAATGGTATTAGGTCTTTGCAAACTGCAGACACCCTGGGCATGATGGTACCCACTTTTGGCATAATGCTGGGCTTTGCATTATGGCTGCAATTACCAGCATGATGGTGGCAATTCTTGACAAAATGTGGGTATACATCACATGATTGCTCTTCCAAGAGCCCAATGTGATTACTGCATAATATATGCATTTCTAGGCATACTATAGATGCCCATGGCATGATGATGCTAATCCCTGTGGAATGCTTGCATTATCATAATGGTGAGAGTTTTGTGTATATTGTGTGCACGATGAAGACTAATCATGGTGTAGTGCTTGCCTTGGCATAATGGTTTGTGACTCTTGGTATTTCAATAGCATTATCTAGCCTGTTGAGTCCTCTGACAAAAATATTGGTGCATCCTTTCTACATCCATCCATGTACTCATTCTTTCAACTATTTATACATATATTTACCCATTGAATCATCCATCCATACATCTGACAGCCATTAATTATCTATGCATTAAGTTATTCATCTACCCATGTACTCACTTATGCGTCCAAGCATTTGCCCATCCTCAAATTGAACCGAGCATCTGCACAACCATACACACAAATTTACCAATGAAAGAAATACTTGCACTAAGAAAATATCCAGACCTACTGGGTTTTGTACAGCTTAAATATGTATGTTATACAATGTTTATCTGGTGCTGGGAGGGCTGTCACATCCCCATGCAGACCCATGTCTCTGACCTGCATGGTGACCTTTCCCAAAGTCATGTCAAGTCATCTGTCATTAATGCAACATCTGTATGTATGTATGTATGTAGATATGGATATGTGGATGTATGCATATGGTAATTCTATAGCATGAACCTAGCCAAAAGGCAACAGAGCTCAAAGGCAAGTATATAGTCCACAGGTAAGAGGAAAGAAAGCTGGGTTTTGAAAGGTTAAGGCATTGTGTTGTAGTATTTTTTTTAAAGAAGTGAGTATTCAACTGTTTAGTTGGACCAGAATTAGGGTGACCCTGATAGATATGAAGATGTTGTTCCAGATCTTGGGTGCCTAGAAGGAAAAGGCCTGCTGTTGGTAGAGATTTTTGAAGTTCACACTTTTGGGTGAAAAATAATATTGAGTATTACATTTTTTTATAATGGATCTAAATAATGAAATAATATGTATGCAGTTGAAACAAGTATAATATAAGGTTCAGAAGTGTGTTCATTAACATGATTTAGTTATACCACATTTTGTTGTTCAAAACTCCATGTTGGATAAAATGGATGTGGATGCTGATGCTTTCTGTTTCTTATTCCTGCATTCACCTTCTTCCGTCAGGTCCCCTGTGCATCTTCTCTCCCCACAGGCTCCACGAAAGCAAAGACAACAGATATAATGTTTTTCAGTTATAAATACAAAGGCGTATTAATGAAACTTCTAGTGTACTAGATAGATCACAACATTCAAGGACATTTCTGCTGGGTTTCAGTAGTTTAGCCTGGTCACACACATTCATGAATTGCTTTAGGCAAATGTCAAATATTTTGTTTTAAAGGTCATTGGATGACAGTTACGTGGAAAAGCAGGATGCTTTTTTAGAAGGGGATTGTGCTAACATATAACTAGTCTGACCTAAATTACTCTGATTCGCCCAAGAACTGATACATGGGATCATGCCATACTGAATCTGTGCTTTTAGCTAATTTTATATGCAAGAATTGTTTATAAGAGCCCCTTGGCTTTGGGGGTGAGCCAGATTTTTTAGAAGATGTTCCCATTACACTAGAGACTCTGTCCAATTATTTTCTTGATATTGTTGCTCATTTGAGACTTCGAATAATTACTGATTTTTGACTACTTCATATTAACTTTGCATTGGAGCCTTCATGACACTTTGTTCTGTATCGCCTGATGTTGAGTTTTTTGTAATAAAACCCTTTAATATTTCCCATGATCTAGAACTTAGTTATTGAGTAGTCTGTATGCCTTCTTTGTTAGACTGATAAATTGATGTTGGACAGATGCGTTTTCAAGCAAGATCAATTGGGAGTGGAACCTTCTGGGGTAAATTGTGGTTTTCTGAAATTTTGGGGTGTCATGATTATTGGGGTACGGTGTTCCACTTTTACACTCTATTTCTTTTCTTTTTTTACACTTTTTAGGCTGCATTCTGATGGTGTATTGGATGTAGTTGTACCAAAATCCACCAGAGATGGCGAGCTTATCTACAAGATAAGTGGGGGTGCTGGTTGTGATGGTTATGTAAATGATGCAGCTGGTTTTAAAGATAGTGCAGGCTGTCAAAGGGAGCCAATAAAGTTCCATCAGGAAGGGGGTGACATGACCACATTACTTCAGACCCTGAATGAGACATACTGCAGCATGGGGGATGCTCCACAGGGGTACCAATGTAGAGTCTGAGAGACCACAAAGTAGGGTATTACCACCATCCAGATGTGAGAATATGAGGGCTTGAACAACAGTTCTGAAGTCACATTCTGAAAGAAAGTTTGATCTTCTTTAGAAGAGAGAGCTGGTCTCTAATACACAAAAGTCATGCCAGCTCTGAGAAAGTGGACAGTGCACTTCACATGGAGGTAGTGGCTTACTGAGTGAGAACTGGGCTAATGAGCCATTTAAAGGAACTGAGGGCTCTACCCACCAGCAAGAGCCAGCATTCATTGCTGATTGCCTTCCTGCCTACACACCAGTGGCAAAGTGTTCAGTGCACTCCATCAAGGGGTGGGGTAAACTCCACTCAACTTTCAGGACCTTGGGGCATATTATCAAGAACGGCGTTAAAATTATCGCCGGTTTAGCGGCAGAAAACTGCCGCTAAAGCGGCGATAATGGGCTTGATAATATGCCCTTGAGAATTCCAATAGAAGTCCATGTTCTGGTGTGAACATGGGCTTCTATTGGAATTCTCCAGGGCATATTATCAAGCCCATTATCGCCGCTTTAGCGGCAGTTTTCTGTCATTAAACCGGCGATAATTTTAACGCCGTACTTGATAATATGCCCCCTTGCTCTTTTTCATTATGTTTGAAGAGGCCAGTGACATCAGGTGTCCAAACCTGGCTGCCTTCCTGCATGCAAAGCAATGCCTGAGGTCCGGTCTGGCCGTTTAAAGTGAATGACTTGTTTTGAATTGTATCAGAGAATGAATTCATGAGAAAGAAATGTTAGCCTTTAGGCACAATTTATGTTTTGATGGCATAGCTCTTTGATTGGTTTTGCTGTGAAGTTTGGATGAAATCTTCCCTTCCCGCCAATATCAGCCATGCTCATGCTCACCTATTGATGTCTGACGCGCACACAATCTACAGTGAGTGAAAGACAATGGAAGTTTAGTGTTCTCACCAGCATTTCTTGTTTTCACTTAGCATTCCTAGTCCTTGTAGAATGACTTCAGTGGTTCTCTTTTCTACTGACCTTCTGCATATGTGTATTTTCTGTATATTGCAGCTTCCCTTTATCCCATTCACAGCACAGGCATGAATGTTTCTTTGTGTTCACTGTTGGGCCCATGTCAGGCAGTTCCTCCGTCTGCCACTGTGTTCATCCACCTCCTGAAGAGTCATGTGGGATCAGTGAGTGGGAGACAAGGTGTTTGGAGGGAGTCCATTTAAGTGTAGCCTATAGGCATTGTGGAGAGACACTTGCAGCAGCCTGGAGTTAAGGAAGGTACAACACCCACTATTGGGGGAAGGGAATTTCTAACTTGTCTATCTTCTTATTTCCCACTGGCATTTCTCTGCATTCAGGGCCTCATTTACAAGGAATTAACGCAGGGCGGTGCTGCAAGCCATTTGACTGCGCCGCACTGCGTTAATTCCGAAGCACAGGGTTGCACCATATCTACAATGATATGATGGATCCCTTTGCTCTCCCCTGCGCTGGTGCACAATTTGCTGCCATGCGCTGATGCAGGCACCCTTGCACCATAGTGCATGGGTGCCTGTGTTGAGAGGAATGATTTTTATGTGCAGGAAGATGTTCCTTCCTGCCCGGAAACAATCTGCAATGGCGTTTTGAAACGTCCATGTGTGATGCTTAATGCACCACACATAGAAGTTGAAAAATTTCGTTTTTTTCAATGATTCTTTATCTTCCTGCACATAAACAATCTCAAGAGGTGATTTCCTCATTCTATGTGTGCTGCAGAATGCAGCCCACATAGAAATAGGAAACAAAACAAGGAGAAATGAAAACATTTCTCCTCGTTGTGCCTCCTCTGGGGAGGCGTAGCATTCTGACGCATTTCCAGGTTTACGATACCTCGTAAATCTGTAAAGGTGGCAGAAGCCATGGGTGTTGCGTGGGAACACCAACAGAAACACCCATGGTACGCCCCTTTAACGCAAAGTGTTGCATGTAAAGGGGCCATATTTACAAGGACACTAAAAGCCACGCAGGGTGGGTTTACGTAACCTTGTAGATATGGGGCAACAGGGTGCGCTGCCGGTGCATCACAAAAAGTGTCGCACTGGCGGCGCAAAGGGCTTGTAAATATTTTGGAACCCTATTGGTATTGGAACTTTACTGGGTTGTCAGACTAAGGGGCCGATTCCGATCTCGGCCGGTAGGGCACGAATCATATTCGGCTTTACCGGATCCGATTCGGAGCCCTCGTTCCCGACCCATTCGGACGTGCATCCGGGCGAGCGAGTACGATGCGAGTGCTTGCGAAATCGCCGACCGACTCGTTCGCGGGACCCAACCGCTCCGACCGACTCGCACGGACATGACTCGCACCGCGCAATGGAGACGTTCCCCGGCCGAGTAAGTACGATGCACGCCTCGAGCAGTCCGACCGACTCGCGCAATCCGGCTCCAAAGAACAGTCGGAGCCGGACTTTGGGGGTCCGTGTCGGACCCCCCTGTACGCGTAGCCGCACGAGTCGCACACGGGGGGACCCATGGGTCCCCCCTACCTGTGCATGTATGGCGCGAGTACCCGCCTTAGGGGGCGCCCTTGTTCGCCTCGCACCCATTGAGTCAATGGGAGCCCGCGTACGCGTTGTACGACCGGCTCCCATTGACTTCAATGGGAGTCCGACCGAATCGAGTCCGATTGCATGCGAACGCATCGTACTCGTTCGGTCGGACTGCTAGGGTCCGATTCGGTCGGAAATCTCTCCGGGTCCGGCTCGGTCGGGGAGATTTCCGGCCTGAATCGGAATCGGCCCCTAAGCATTTGGGGCCCTATTTATGAAAAGCTAACGCAGCGCGTTGCCGCAAATCATTTTGCTGCTCTGCGTTAGTTTTGAAGCACATGGATGCAACATATTTACAACAATATGTCGCATTTCGGTGCTTTTCCCTACACTGATGCACAAACTGCTGCCATGCCCCGGCGCAAGCACCCTTGCACCATGGTGCAAGGATGCATGCGTCGTGGGGAGATTGTTTTTGTGCAGGAAGAGGCACCTTCAATTGAGGTGATTTCCACTTCCCAAAGCGTGCTGTAGAATGCATCACACTTTGAAAGAGGAAATAAATCGAGGAGAAATGAAAACATTTCTCCTTGTTGTGCCTCGCTACACCACCGCCGGTGCGTCATGCAACTTGATGCACCGGCGGCGCAAGGGGTTGTAAATAAGCCCCTTGGTACTTTATCAAAATGTGCAGGCTCCCAAACATCTTATCACCCATGTAAGACTTTGTGGGGCATATGTACAAGCCCTATAGCTATCACAACGTTAAGCCACCTAATGTGGCTTAACGCTGCCTTGTAAATAAGGCCTCTTTTCACGCTGTGCTTAGAGTGAAAGAGGTGGGCAGTGGGTGTTGGCGTTCCACCACAACACCCATTGATTTTGATGCTGCCCCCTATTTACAAGCACAGCGTAAATAGGAGGCAGCGCCAAAATTAAGACCAGGGAAAACCTGGTCTTAGGTTGGCGAAACAAGGAGAAATGCACTATTTCTCCTCGTTTTTGCTTTTTCCATGTGTGCTGCCTTGTGCAGCACACATAGAAAAAGCAAAATGCCTTGGATTGTTTATGTGCAGGAAGGTCCCCCTTCCTGTACATAAACAATCTTTTTAAAAAATGCCATTTTGTGACTTCCTTGTGTGCTGCATTAAGTAGCACACATAGAAGTGACAAAATGGCATTTAAAGATTTTTTATGTACAGGGAGGCGGACCTTCCTGTACAGAAACAATCTTTCCCCTGCACGCAGACACCCTTGCACTATGGTGCAAGGGTGCCTGCATTGGCGCTACACTGCTAAGTGTAGCGCCAGCGCAGGGGGAAATGCAAGGCTACACCATATCGTTGTAAATATGGTGCAGCCTTGCGTTTCTGAAGTGGCGGAGTGAGGCATTAAGCCATGACAGCTAGCGCCTCACTCCTCCACTTCCTTGAACATATGCCCCTATATGTAAAGCTCTTCATAGAAGTCCTTACTTTAGAAGCTGCACATTACAGGCTATGGAATTGAAATGTAAGTATTTTAGTCTTTTCTGTAGGGATGTATAGAATAGACTTCCTTTAGACGTAACTAGAAGTTTATACTTAAATATGTGTGTGGTCACTGTAATATGGGCACGGTGGTTGTATTAGCTAGAAGTCGATCATAAGCAAATCTCAAATTTAATTTCAAGCACTGGAGTACATTCTCTGGGAATGGAGCAGCGTTTAATTTGAGCGAGGGTTGCAGGTGGGGCCCTTCGGTAAACATTTTTTGCGACTGCTGCTAATAGTTCCTTACCAGTCTTTCACCAAGAGCAAGAGAAGGGGGGGGGGGGTAGAGAAATACGGAAAAACAGTGACAAGGGAAGAAATCAGTGATAAAAAAGAACCTGCAAGAGTGAGACAAAAAGCTTGATGTGCCTGTGGTGAATGAAAGAGGCATCGAGTGAAATCGAGACTATTCAGCCTTACTATTCGGCACCCTCGTATTCGTATAATTTTACATATGAGGCATTTTAATGGAGAAAACAGTCCCATAAGAATTGGTCCCCTCCTCCCCGAAATCAGAGATCAGACAGAGTTCGGGGTTTTGTTGGATTAAAAAAGAGAAACCCATCAATCCTACGCCCTTACCACGTTATGATAACGGAAAGTCATTGAGTAACCAACTTTAACAATTTACATGGGATGCCTTAAAAAAGAGTTCTCCCACCATAACATGTAGAGAATGATGAAACTAATGCGAGTTCTTTGTCCCCCCACTAATTAAGGAAACTATTATCAATAAAGTTAGGAGGAGCTGGAGGGTCGCATAACCCTTCGCAGTTATATTAAATACCCATAGGTGGGCTGAACGTTTATCGCTCTTGTTTCAATGCGTCATACTGTAATTAACCTGTTAGCACATTTTTTTTTAGATGCTGCTATTACGCTAGCATGTTTTTTAATTACTCCTAAAAACTCTCTGTTTGAATTTAGATCAATTTAGTTGTTTGTCGCTTAACAGTTTAACAGGGAGAAATGTTTTAAGAAACGTTTGTGAGAAGCTGGGTTTCTGTTGCAGTAACCCCTCCCCTTTTTGCCAGACTACTGATGCACTTTTGACTTGATGTGCCCTGGGTCCCTGCCAATCAGGTTCCCAGGGCCTGTGTTCTTTCCCCAAAACTGTACCCAATCCCAATTGGCATCTCTGTCCTCAGGTCAGCCCCTGGAAAATGGTACCACAGGTACCCAGGGCACTGTGACCAGGGAAGACCTCTAAGGGCTGCAGCACTTATTGTGCCACCCTTAGAGGCCCTGTACCATTACACTCACACACTGCCTTTGCAGGCTGCGTGTTTTGGTGCAGAACAAAGTGAAGAGTCGACATGGCACACATATCTGTGTGCCATGCCTACAACCCACTGCCCTGGCATAGATCAGTCACCCCTCTAGCTGGGTGCACTATACCAGTGGTGAGGGTACAGGTGCAAGAGCCCCGTACCCCTACAGTGTCTAAGTCCATTCTTAGACATTGTAAGTGCAGTGCTGCAATTAAGAGTATATGGTGCTGGGAGTATGTCATTACGAACTCCACAGCACCATAATGGCTACACTGAAAACTGAGAAGTTTGGTATCAAACTTCTCAGCACATTAAACCCACACTGATGCCAGTGTGGGATTTAATGAAAATGCACACAGAGGGCATCTTAGAGA
Organism: Calotriton arnoldi; assembly: GCA_963921515.1. Taxonomy (NCBI): domain Eukaryota; kingdom Metazoa; phylum Chordata; class Amphibia; order Caudata; family Salamandridae; genus Calotriton; species Calotriton arnoldi. The sequence continues at coordinate 657,246 of CAWUFW010007666.1, read as the reverse complement.
TGCCCCCTGAAAAACGACCTACCACTAGTGTCTACGCTGAGTGGCTGCTTTCAGCTGCCACCACCACACATGTTTCTGGACCCTTGGGTCGAGAGCCTGTTGCTCTCGGGGGTCTGAAACAATGCACATCCTGGGACAAGGTGCCAAGCCTCCACCCCAGGATGGGCAGAGTTCACAAAGGGAAAGCTTCAAAGGCTTGCCGCCTTTGTGAGCTTCCCCAGGCCACTTGCTGCTTTCAGCAACTCATCCCCACTGGTTCAGACCCCCACTTTGGGCGGGAGAACCGGCGGGAAAAACAAGTGAGGAAGAGAGATGTGCCTACCTCTGCCAACTCCACCCTTCAGGTGGGGGAGGCGAGGTGAAGCACAACTCTCAGTCCCCGCCATCTTGCAGATGGGGGGACCCAGCCAATCAGGGAAATGCTTATGCCCACCTCCCACTGGAGGGTGGCATAATAGGGGGTGTACCCACCCCAGGGAAGGGACCCATTGGTCCCAACCTTTTTACCTACCTGTTACGCCCCTAAATCTAGTATTTAGGGGCACCCCTGAAACTTGCTTCCTCAGAAAAGAACCTGCAAGAAGAAAAGAAGAAGAAGGGCCAAACAGCCGTGCCGAAGCTAACAAGAGGAGGACGCCCACTGACTTGGCCCCAGCCCTACCGGCTGTCCCCACCTCGAACCTGCTCCAGCAAAATCCCGGTGTGTCCTGCAGCCAGCAACCTCAAGAAACCCAGAGGACCTGCCTGCCTTCAATACCAAAGGCTCTGTCTCCCGTGAACACCGGATTTGTTCAAATAACAGACTCCAGTTCCACAAGGATCAGCGAGTCTGCACCACTCTGCACCTGATGCCCACGGCCCAAGTTCGAGTGGCCCAACACCAAAAGGAGGTCCCCCCAGCAATCCTGACCAGAGATCCGGTGACCCCTGACCTGCCTCAAGCCTCCAGCCGATGCCTGCAGCCTCAAACCGGAAGGTCCCCCCAACTGCAACCAGGAGCTGGTAAGAAGATCCAACCCTAAAAGGCACCCCTGCACCCGACACCCCACAGCCTTGGGTGGCCCAACTGACAGTGCCTAACCAACCCCCAAGATCCCAACCTACCTCTCCAAGTGTGACACCAATCCTATGCACACGAAAAACAATATACAGGGTAGTGATAAAACACTGTCCCAAGGGTACAAAAAACCATGAAGTCCTCAGCTGGTATAATTCATTTTAATGTTCAGAGTATTATTTTCCCCAAGCCAGCCAACACGTGTTTCGTCAGTGGGTAATAACCCTTGACTTCTTCAGGGCTCTTAGCCGGTGATAGTTCCAACCCGGCGGTGACGTCTTCAAAGTTGTATCCTTATAACAACAGATCATTCAAGTTCTCGGATCCAGTGTGTCGCATATGGTCCGAGCATCCCATTGACAACCCGTATATCCCTCAATTACTTCGCTCCTCGTCCGAGTGCCGTAAAACCATCAATAGATGGAAACTAAGCCATCTAAATCAACTCAATACCGAGATTTGGCGAGTACACCAACACGTCCCGACAGTTCCCGGGATTTCAATCAACCGGATGGTCGCACCCAGAAGACCTTGGTCCCCGAGCCTGCAGTGCTATTGCAAACTGGAGACTCCCCATTGAAAGCTACAGGTCACCTGACACCAAAACAGCACTCTGCATCCGGCCGCCCCAGTGCTGCTGAGGGTGCATCTTTTGTGCTGGCCTAAACCCCCATTTGCCCTGAGCTTAAGTACAGGAGCTTCGCTCCCACAACCGAGTGGCCTGCTGGTCAACAGCCACCAACCGGAGGTCCCCTAGTCCCCATTGGATAACACTGAGCCTCAGCACTCTGCACCCGGCTGCCCTAGTGTCGCTGAGGGTGTAACAAGAGTGCATCCTTGACCCTGGTGGACCCCTGAGTCTAACCCCAGAATACCAACTCCCACAACAAAGTACTTACCTTTCATCCGATAACACTATTTTCCTCAATTCGATAACATTGACTGTTTTTCTATGAAAAGTTTCTAAGTGTGTAGTTGGAAAACCTAAAGAAATCTTTTAAAATTGTACTAAATAACAAAAACGCTTTTACTTACCTGTTTACAGGAAATGTCCCAGTGTAGTATCCAGGTATACTACACCGTGTAAGAAAAGTAATCTGAAAGTAATGTACTGGTCATTTTACTAAAAAGCCCATTCAAGGTATATGTACTGTATTTACAAAGCATTGCATTTCTCAGTAACAATACTGTAAGTCAAAACAAAGTGCATATACAATTACAATCCAAACTGTATGATAACTGTATATTTACTGCAAAGTATTTATCACTTACCTGTGCCAGGCTTGCTTGGTTCTAGGAAATAAAATAACTAAAAGAATATTTTTATTTAAAAACAATTGGTCTGAAGTTCAGTCTTTGAGTGTGTGAATTCATTTGCTGACTGAGTGTGTACAAGAAATGCTTAACACTGTCCTCTGATAAAGCCTTACTGCTCGACCACACTACCACAAATAGAGAGTGAGGTGCTATCTACTTTACCTCTGCCTACCTTCTGGGCTCCACTGGACTCTGTGCACACTATACCTCACTTTGGATTAGTATATACAGAGCCAGCTTCCTACAACGTTTGCCTGAATCTGAAAAAAATTTGATATCAGAGCGCTAGCTTTGAGAATTGTGGTGACTTTTTATGTGGTTTCATTCACCTTGTCAACAGTGCTGAGATATAGATATATTGTTCAGAGCTACAGATAGTAGATAAAACAATGTCTTGAGTACAGCAACATGTACTGTGCAAACAAGCCATAGCGATATGTTTATTGGCTTTGTCTGGAATAGGCTGTGTGAATCTGGCTGTGATTTGCTGAAATAGATAAGTGCCACCTAGGAACCAATCAAACTGGAGTATTTCGACTATGCTCAGCTGTCTGATTTTATATATTCAACAGTACATCACATTCCATAATGGATTTAAAGCTAGGAACTATGAAAATTCTTAGGTTCTTAGTGTAGTGACCGGTTATTCACTGTTCTAGTGTTTCTAATTGTATGCTTGTACCAGCCACTCCACGAGGGCTGGCTTACACCATCACCCCACACCCATCCATCACAGGTGTCACAGAACACTTGACCCTGTCAATAAAAGGGGCCAGGCGCATGTGCCCTGGACCAGTTCTAGATACCACACTAGTGTGTCGTGTGTCATTCCTTTAAGTGTATGGGGGCCTAGGGCCCCAACACATTACACTGGCGACAAGTGGGTCAGTCCGTGGAAGCAGAAGCTCTGTGGATTGGTGAGGGGGTGAAGTATAGCCAGTGTAGACAGCTCCCCTGCGAACACGCTGCACCAAGGAAGAGGGTTGCCTGAGTAAAAGGCACTCCTGCCTGTGCGCTGCTCCGGTAGAAGAGATTAATGGGGCCCACCCTGGAGAGGAAGCCGGCAGGAAGTGCGTGAAAACGGCAGAGAATAGTGATGTGCATCGCGCTGCGACAGATGGAAGGTGGTCCCCCAGAGGAATAAGGTGTGGAGTGACCGCTCAGTCATCAGACGTGAGGTGAGTCCCAGCGATGGCAGAGCAAGGCAAGAAAAAGGCTACACAGAGAAGCCACCGGCATCACCCAGTGAGACTCTTGTAGCCGACTAAATGCTGATGCTCTGACAGCCATGATGTTAGCCAGCCCTCCAGTGTGAAGTTAATAAAAAATGGATAATGAGGGGGAGTGTCACAGCTAGTACTGCGCTGCCGACCCTCCTGCAAGAGGCGGGAGGCCTCCCTGTTCCCGGAGTGCACATGTAAGTAGAAGGACTGTGAAAGTAAAGTGAAGGGCCCGCAAGTGAGAAGAGTGGGGCATCCAGACAGTAAGAGCCGTCCAAGCTGCCACGCACTATCCCCCATGCCCTATGCCTGCTCGAATGCCCATCAGCAGCTCCGCCTGCTATCCCGTGCCTGTGATGTACTGAGGCCTGGCCTGGGATGATCCCCCACGTGCAGCTATGGACCCCGCGCAGCATGGAGGGTGACAAAGACTGCTGCGGAAGGGAAGGAACAGTAGTGGTGCCAGGGAGCGGCTAGTTACAGGGATGCATGTGCAGAAATGTCTAACGCCGCTTCAAGAAAATCGATGCGCGGCCAATGCCTTTGAAGTAGCGGTGCGGCTCACCTGCATGACTTGTAGACAGCAGACCGGGGCTAGCCTGGTGGGAAGAGTTCACCCGCTGCACCACAGTGTGCAGCCCTGACGCCTGCATTGTGCGCTCCATCTGGGGCTGCAGCCCCTAGCGGACCCGGGGGTAGTGACTGCTGACGGGGGAAAGTGAAGCATTAACTGCATCTGCCTGGCTGATCGAGTGCCTTGCCGGCAGAACATGAGGACACCCACAGCGCCACCTAGCGGTTGTGAGGTGGCACCGCAACCGGCAGTTTTGAGCTGAAAAGAGAAGGGACATGTTTGCAAAACTGCCCAGAGCGAGTGATAGTCACCCCCTTATCTGGCTCTGTTGTTTTGGAGGGCGGCCTCCCCATTCAGCAGGGGGCTGCTGAGTGAGCGCGAGGTGACAAGCTGCTGGGCCTATGAACGTGGCTGCAGTGCCACCTAGTGGCCATAGGTGGGTACTGCACCTATTCAATTTGTGCCTATTGCAAAGGAAAGGCCCCAGTACAAGGAGGCTGTGGCCTTGAGCAGCAGTTGGCATGAACTAGGAAAGAGACTGGTCAGGAGATGCAATATGCCCCTTGTGGGATGCCAAGTGTTGGAATGGGGAGAGACTGTGTTCACCGTTTAATAAAGGAAGCCCCAAGCTGGTCGTATAAAGCCCTGCCAAGAAAAGAGTCTATATGTCCCCATGTCAAGTGGCTCCTAACAGGAAAGCTGCCAAGAGGACAGTATAGGCAATTTGAGTGGAACCAAGGCAGCACAGCAAACTAAGGCCAAAGTAGTGATGCCTTGTGTACTTGAAAGAGAGCCAGTGTGGGGAGAGGCACCGACTGTGCAAGATCTGAAGGACAGAAAGCGCACAAGTCAGAAGTGCGCCGAATACCGGGTCAGAGGAACTGACAGTATGGGCATGAGCCCGAGAGTTAGAGTCCTGCGAGGAAGAGGGCCCATGGTGTCACAGGGTGTGACAGATCATGTGAAGCCTGCCTGAGTGGAGGCAGAAGAGTGCCACATCGGCGTAGCCTTGAGGCACAAGGAGTGTGTCTTCAAGCGAAGAGGAGACCTGTTAGAGGTCGAAGAGGACACCTGTGAGAAGTCGAAGAGGAGACCTGCAAGAGGTCGAAGAAGAGACCTGTGAGAGGTCAGAGAAAAGACCTGTGAGAGGTCGACATGAAGGCCTGTGAGAGGCCCATGAAGATAAGGTCTGTGAGAGACCCAAGAAGATGACCTGTGTGAGGTCTGGCCACTGGACGAGGAGAAGGCATAGCCCTAGGGGTAGGACGAGGCCAGGGAGGCCCGTGTGAAGTGCACATCACATGGAGAGGCCTGGTCAAAAGAAAGAGAGTAAGGCAAGATGGGACCAGACCGCATTGTGAAGAGGAGGAAGATGAAGCGTAGAAGTGGCAAGAGGCTACAAGTTCAAATCAGAGGGAGAGGAGAAGAAAGGAAGATGGAAGAGGAGAAGAAACGTGTGGTATGAGGCCACAGCCGTAGAGCATGAAGAAAATGAAGAAAGAAGAGACGGGTGTGTAATAGACATCTGGCACACCTCAAAGTACTGAATATGACTGTGAGTGTCATCGCAATCAAGTGCATCTCCAAGAACATCTCATGAGCTATGGACATCGAGAGTGAAGCACTGTACACATGAAACACCCAGAGATCAGTGAGACATCTTTGGGACCATGAGAGGCTGGCCGCCCAGAAATCCTCGGCAAGACCAAGCGAACCAGAAACCTGCGGAAGAGAGCAAGCAGGACCATTTGTAACATCCACGTTTGGGGTTGCACGTGAGACTGGGTTGTGGTCCTGTTCGGATGTCCTAAGTGACCTCTGTCATGGGGCCTAAAGAGGATCCGAGCAATCCACACCGGCCCGTGGCAATCTAGGGGCAAGGACCTCAGGGATTACCAGTGAGAGATGAATCCCAACACGAGAGATGCGGCTGCAGCAGCTCCCATGCAAATACCAGGAAGCACGCAGATCTCTTGTCAAAATCTGGTTACCCCAAAGGCTGTCCTGTCAATGCCAGTGCACCAGAGTCTGGATGGCAGGAGTAACCCGATCTAGAACCAACTACCCTCGAGGCGGAGCGAGTGACTTGAAGGTGGGACTCATAGCGATTCCTCAATGGGTCTATAGTCCGGTGTTGGAGCGACATGGCGTAGTCCACACAGTCCCGTGGAAGCCCGGTGGAGAGGACCTCAGGGGACTCCCATGAGAGGGGAATCCTGGTATGAGAGGGGAATCCAGGTGAGAGAAGAATGTCGGAAATTGCTCCACCGTCGGGCAGCTGGAAGCGCTGTGGCATCTGAGGAAAACTCGTCAACTGTAGCCAGGATGTCTACTGTCTTTGGAGGCTTGCTATTCATGGAGGCAGGACGTCTTTTGAGAATGTATCCTCCATAGACTTCACTATCGCTCCACATGCACCCTCACAGCAAACAGTATATATAGACATTGTATGTAGACTCCTATGCATTGAGTCCAGGTGGGACAGGATCCACAGTGCCCAGGTGAACTGTGACCATTTGAACTGGTGAGCGAGAAATCCAGAGTTCATCTACACTGCCATTCGTGCTCAGGGCAGTCCGGTTAAAACAATGGAGGCATGTTGTGATGCCTGGTGCTCCCAGCTGCACCTGTCCACTCATCCTCTCCGGAAAGCAGCCTAATAGTCTCTGTGGCGTTTTTGTTGTTGTTTTGTTCTCTCCCACAGGTTGGACTTGTTGTTCCATTTTCAATAAAGTTTGGGAGGGATGTAGTGACTGACTGGCCACTATTCTAGGGTTTCTAATTGTATGCTTGTACCAGCTACTCCCCAAGGGCTGGCTTACACAATCATCCCACACCCATCCATCACAGGTGTCACAAGACATGTGACCCTGTCAATAAAAGGGGACGGGCGCACGTGCCCCGGGCCAGTTCTAGATACCATACTAGTGTGTTGTGTGCCATTACTTTAAGTGTATGGGGGCCTAGGGCCCCGACTCATTACACTCAGGTGTGAGCTGAGTTTAGAAATAGGTTGTGAATTAGTTATTTCATATAGCATGCTTATAGCATGCAGGGCTCAATAACATTACTTTCTCTTCCCCTATCATACAACTCTTAGTTTTCTAGTAGTTTCCCAATGTACTGTTGCAATTGATGAATTCTCATCTTTTGTGTCTGGTATTTGTCTATCTAGCATAAAATAAATAGACTGGAAGGCTCACTTTGCTTTATTGTAAGAGAAGACGGGAATCATTAGATCTATCAATGATTCCTCTCTGTGCTATGTCTGAGATGTCAGAACATGTCTTTAATAGAGACAATAACATTTCAGTTACCTTCTTGTGGTCTACTACAGTTGGCAACATATGAGGACTTTGTACACAGTGGGACAGACTATTTATTTTAGATGCACTTCACAAAATTTGATGAACTGCAGGATAAACAAATATGTGCTTTTGTGTCCCCTTCGACATAGCTTAACATTCCTCCCTTTCTCGGCAGCATCCTCGGTGCATGACTATTTTACAAAGCACCACCTTCCAGGAATTATTTTGTTTTTTGTTCTTTTGAACGTCATGCAAATAATTACAGCCCTTTTCGCAAGCATGTCATTGCTACTAGTGATGAACTTAACAGTGCGTTTACATTTGGCATAGCCTGACTACCAAAGGTTCCTCTTTGGTCTGCTGAATCACCAGACTTGAACAATGAGGACACCTTTTTGGAGCACATCCTAGCCACCCACAATAAATGTTTTCACTATGGCTTTCATGGCTCCCGCCAGAACAATTTGTTTTGTAGATATCTAAAGGCTAAGATGAAGACTGCAGAGCCCTAAGACCTGATATTTGAATCACAGCATTAGCAATCAGCAATAAAAATTGTGGCATTCCTGGTATATCCTCTTATCTCCCTGATAGCAGATTATATGGAAAATAGATATCTGAATGTCTGTAATTGCATAATATACAAACAAATGTGTACACACGTGTAATGCAAACAAAAGTTCAATTTGCAAGACGTGCTGCCTAGTGACATCCCAAATATATACAAGCCTCTCAACCAAATCCTGGTTTCTGCAATTCAACCTCAAATGGACCCCACACACAATATTAGCTGTACTGCATTTAATTTTTGTAATGATCATGCGATCATGACAAGCTGATGTATGACGGAACAACGCATTCTGTTGTAATGCATGCCATTACAATGCGAATGCCATTACCACACATAACCTTTACCACACATTTTTTTACGATTATGCCTTTACCACGCATGCCTTTACAACAAATTTTAATGTAAAAGCATGAATGCTAAAGGCATATGCGTGGTAAAGGTTTTCCCCAACCCCAGCCCTGAGCCCTAAAACCGGAACCCAGCGTGACCTCTGTTGACCCCCAGCCCTTTTAAAAAATACCCGGCTCCTGCCCTGGGCCCTAAAACTGGACCTCGGCGCAATCTCCCCTCGCCTGTAGTAGTTTGTTTCCTTTAAAAATATACCTATCCCCTGCCCTGAGCCCTAAAAGTGGACCCTTAGTGCAACCCCCCCCCCTCCCGGCCCACGGACCTTATATGAAAAGCCAGCCCAAAGCCCTAAACAGGCCACTGGCGCAACTCCCCCCGGCCTCCAGTCCTTAACCCCCCCAGCCCAAAGCCCTAAAGCCATACCCAGCCCTCTAAACCCCCGCCCCATGCCCAATTCCCCTTACCCCATGATGACAATGATGACGAGGCAGCTCTTCTAGGCTGAGGCGTGGTGCAGGTCGTAAAGAGGAAGCAGAAGGGTCCCTTCGTCTCCTCTAACGACACTGATTGCCACACATATGCCTTTACCATCATTACAACACATATGCATTTATCACCAGTACCACGCAAATGCTTTTACCGTTCATACCTTTACAACATAACTGATTGTAAAGGCATGCGTAGTAATGGCATATGCGTTGTAAAAAAATGCGTGGTAAAGGCTATGCGTGGTAACAGTACACGCATTGTGACAACCGTGTGGTAAAGGCTATGCGTGGTAACAGCCGCGCTGTAATGGCTGTTTCCCATAACAAGCATGGGTAAAGCCACCAACAATTCAGCAATTTGCAGGGTGATGGGATAATTATTTTTGTATTTTTCATTGCAATCACATGCCACACATATGCCACACAAAAAAGGAAAAGTAAGAAAGCTTGCCATCTCTTAAACTTGGTGGCCAAATGCTTGTGATACAAAATATAGATTTAAAATAAAAAATAACTGGTACATATAATTTTAATCAAACAGTATGACTGCTCCTTGCAGACAGGTGGACTTAGAACAGATATAAAACCCTTTTAGTTATAATGCACATCACAAAACTTATGACTCTTTTATTACTTTTTTAGATGAATACAGTAATATTTAAATACACTACCAGTATAAATAATCATATGTTCTAATTCTTCAAATTCAAATATAATTGTTAGAAATTGTATTATTATTTGAGAGCTGTGCGAGCCGCACTCAAGTAATAAACACAAGCGATGTCAGGCTGAACCAGAAAATTCCCTACATAAAGCTGTGCCTAACCCTATGGTAGCTTTGCACAAAAGCAGTCAGGCTTAACTTAGATGCAATGTGTAAAGTATTTATGCAGCACAAAAACAGTAATAAAAGTGAAAACACAACACAAGAAAAATCCTACCAAAACTTTGAAAAATAGAGTAAATTTTAATAAATAAAATGACACCAAAGTGATAAAAACCTGTTCAGTAGAACCAGAGTTATGAATTTTTAAAGTTTAAGGCAGAAATCATCCCAAAAGATTGCGCCGGGCGTAGACAAAGTCATAAGTTCAGGCAGACCGGATACAAGAACAAGTGCACCCCGCTGGGAGTTGAACCTTTTGTCCTTCGTGTGAAAGCTATGCAGTACTGCTATGCAAAGCTCTGTGTTGTGCTTCATTGGGTCAGTTGAGCCACCGATCAGTAGCTGTGGAGTGCTGCAATGCGAGGCCCTTGTAATGTCCTGCATCACTCTGCATCGGATCCGTTGAAGCCACTGCTCAAAAACTCCAAGGTGCTGTGTAGGTGTGCACTGCTCTGCATCGGACCAGGTAAAACCTTCACTTGAGCAGAGAGGACTACACTGTGACTCCAGCCAAGGGCCCAGTACTTGAAAAACAGCACTTGGAGGGTCAGGCCTCACTTCCAAAGAGGCCAGCAGAGGGAACTAGTTCAGGCCTAGTTGGGTCTGGTCAACTGGGAAGCAGGAGAGGGCTCTAAAAGCTTATGTCCCTATAGCTCAAAGAGGAGGTCAGCCAAACAACCACTGGAGTCACTTCTAGGTTCCTGGGTTCATCACAAGCAGGTCTAGTCTTTCATCTTTAGACAGCCATGCAGTCCTTCTTCTGAATCTTCCACAGGTCCAGGAGTGTTCTGATGAGAGGTTCTGAGGGTGCCACTTTTATAGCGAGTGCCAACCTGTGGGCTCCCTTTCTTTATCCAGCTCTAAACTGGTTTTGGTCAGTTCTCCCCTTTCCCCTGGGCTTGGCTCCAAACAGTCTAGGGTAAAAAAGAACAGGCAGGCCCAGGTGTCAGCTGCATTCGCCTATGCCGGGGCAAAGAACTTCAGAAGTCAGGAAGAGGGTAGGCACAGCCATCAGGCTACCCTTTGAAGCTCAGAAAGGGCTAAGTGCAACCCCCAGGCCATGTTGCTCAGGAGAGGAACACACTTCCCCACACCCAAGACCATTTTGTCCCTTTCCTGGAGGGAATACACATCACACTACAAGTCAGCCATTACAGTTGTGTGACCCTGGACACTAGCAGAAAATCACATTTAGTTTAGGCAGTAAAATTTTACTTTTATAAAAGCAGCATTTTCAGAATAGTAACTTAAAATTCGACTTTGCCAAAGAGGATTTTAAACAAAGGATGCAGGGTCCTAATGCCAACAAAAATAGGTTCATCAAAAAGTCTGGGGGAATAACACACCAAAGGTGTCAAGTCTAACGATAATTATTAAATAGTTATTTTGGTTTAAATATATATATATGTATTGTCCTTTAAATAGTTGCTTTAAAAACCCATTTGCAAGCAAGTCATGTCCTTAGTTTCATGGGTTCTATTCAACTTATTTCCATTTGTCCATAATCAACAAACATACTCCACCATTAAACAAGTGGACGTGTCTATTTATTAAACCAATACCGAACTATTCACAGCCACAAATAAGCAATTACTGCAAACACCATTCCTTCACATCTATTAGGAAGTTTATCAGTGAATCCTAATGCAACTAATGTCCAGTTTGGATGTTTAACATAACCCAACCAATCATCCTAGAATATCCAAATCCAATATTATACAACTCACTGAAATCAATAAAAATATGCACCAAGTCTGCATTTTCAAAAGTTCATCAAAAGCAGCAAGATTTGCATTCACCTCCCCACTGCAACAATGTCTTAGAGGTGTAATAAAGATCATGGATAAATTGAAAATGTTACACTTTGAGCCTGGCTGCATTAAGCAGATTATGTACTCTCTCTATTCTCTCTGTCAAATCAGCAATTGTTATTAAAATACCAAGTTTAGAGGTCGTTTGTCTGTCAATTGTAGTAAATGATCGCCATTCATATCTATAGTATGTATTATTGTTTAATTACTTATTTACATTGATATTAATTGTGCCGCTGGCATAAAAGAATATCAATTAAATCGATTTCTAAAGGATTAACTTCCAACCGAAAATCCCTATTCCGTAGACATTTATTGAACCCTGATCTTGGCATGGAATATCTGATTTTACAACACAGGCCTTTCCGCATATGGTTTTACCCCGAAGACATTACAGAACAAGTCTGATATTCTGTGACACTTTCGGTACTAACCTGTTTCTTTTTTCTTCCTTAGGTTGTGCAATCTTGTAGGAGTGAGATGTATTTCCAGAAGCTAGTTCCAAACGCCACCAAAACACTGATACTGCCTGATTCCTGATAAAAGATTTGAATTGCAACAGTCTTCAGGGGAAAGGGGAATCGTATAAAAGAAGCGAAATGTCCTTTGTTAGTCTGGTCCTTCTTAGCATAGCTACTTCACACTGGTTCCCCCTCAGTTCACAAAAGGAATATGTCTGCATGTATCTAACAAAAAAAAAAAATGTGTAAATGATATGGTACTTCTGAAACAGGGTCTAAATGGATTACCCTGTCCCCTAAAGCCCAGTTTATCTAAATCTTCGATCTTTCCCACCTAAGACCTTGGTGTAAGGGAAAATAACATATGCGTTCTATGACCCCTAGAGCGATGCAAACAATACCATCACATGAGGCCTTGTGGTGATTTCCATTTTGGGGCAAGTTTGTTACTCCCTTATTTGCACGTATTAGCTGTTTTAGGTTGCCTATGCTTTGCACAGCCACACATAATACATCTGTTTTTGTGACATGATATTATTTTAGAAATACGCTGCACATATTATTTGCTATTCAGTGACTCTTCTTGGGAATCAGCCTGAACATTTCGTATAAGGTCGAACAACATGGTGTACTGTTTTCATGTGCCCAGTCAGCAACATCTCCTAATGTTTTTATACATAACACAGTAGCAGAGTTACAGTTTTCTAACACAGTAGTTTTTATCATATAAACCTGTCTCGCCCCCTCGGGGCAGAGAGGAGAATTCCAGCAGAGAGACCGGTCCTGGAACGGAGGCAGCAGCCTTGTGTAAAATGAGTTTACACCTATGATGTGAACCATCTAATCACTCACACCAGGTATGGTGTCCGGTGCTAATCCCAGACATCAATAATATATCCTTGTGCTCACGTATTGAGGGTAGGCCTAGATAGATATATTAGTTGTCATGATTGGGTTGTTTATTGACTACAGTCTGCTAGTAATGTTTATTACATTTCTTAATTGTATTTTTTTACTTATCGCAGCACATTTGCTTCAAAATAGACTACAATAATTTCAATAAATATATTGTAAACTTCCTTTGTGTCTTTCTTTTGTTTACTATGGACATGCATAAGTGAGAAACGAAAGGTGGTGATCTGTTTCCACAGTTCCCTTGGACACTAGAGGTTCATTATCTAGGTTTGCTGAAATGACTTGCTACTCTGGAAAGGTTAGGAGTTCAGGTGAAGCACTGTGAGCTAGTCGGATTTGGGCCTACAGGTACTGATGTGGTAGAGAGACTTAGTCCCTACATTCTGACATCCTGTTCTTGTAAAGGCACAGTTCTGCTTCCAAGCAGAATCCCTGGAACATGGCACCACCAGCGATGGTCTGGTACTTATTCAGTGGGTCTCCTCAGTAGTGCTTGTGTGTGCCCATAGTACCCTTACCACCGAAGACGTCCATGGTGTTGGGGATATATCCTCCTCAGTATTTTAGGAAGCACCTAATTTTTTCTGTTGGCTGTTCAAGCTTGAACCTTTAAACGGATTACCCATATTTGTGTTTGCACTTTAGTTCCATTACTGCATTTATAATGGCGGAGCCCTAGCCTATACCAATTGCTGACAATTGCAGACCTGCAGTCTTTGCAAATGTAACTTTGCATGGCCTTGGTGTTGCAGGTGGTGACTTTATCTTCATGGTTGAAGCCCACGATCACTCCCGCTTAGAAATCTTTTATTCTTGGGTCCATTTTCCAGCTGTGGATGCTAATACACAAAAATTCTATGAATACACTAAGGTTAACCCACTGCAACAATCCAGAGCATATTTGCTCTTAGAAATTCCACTTTCACATTGGGAACATCAAAATTGGTTCTGAGGCGCCCTTATAAACATACTTGTTCCTGTACGCATGGGTCCCCTTTAGTAATGAGGGGGAACCTTGGCCAGCATTAGTTGGTTAAACACCATACCCTAATTTACAAAATCTCAATGTTAATGAGCTTCAACAATTGTACAATGGTCTAGTTAGACTCTATAGATGCTTAACTCAGTATGTTTCGCTCACCTTGCTGGCTGTCCCAGCAAGGGCCAGCCTGGCAGGGCAGGGTCAGTTGCCTGAAGTGCCAACCATAGATTGTTCATTCAATTATGGGCAAAATTCCCACAAATCGTGAGGAAATACCTTTTTAGATTGCGAAAAACATTGATCAACTTGAAGCCCTGTTTCCCCTTAAGGGACACAAGACAAGCACAGAGTGTTGTGCTTGCCTCATGGGATGGTTTCCATCATAGTTGACTGCACCACTTAGGGCACAGTCTTTTGCTGCAGTCTATAGCATCACACATGGTGATCAGTCTATGTCAGTTTTGCGCGCAGGTGTTAAAACAGATACAGAATGAACACGGGCCGCTGTTGCCTTGGATTTGGGGATGAAATGAATGGGAAAGTTTAGTGTAGTCTCCTCGATGATTCTGTCTAACATTAAAGGCGAAGTAGCTTCTCTGAATATATGCCAGCAGCTCACGCAGTTTGCACCAGTCAACCAGGAATGTGAGCTTCCTATAATTATTGCTAAAGTGTTTTACTTTTATAGGACACAATACTTTAGGAACCAGACCCAGTAAACCACAACTTGGGAAATCCAGTTCCGACAAGGATCCTGAAAAGCAGAACCTGGAGTTTGTTAAAAAACAATGGGACAAACCCAAACTTAAAGAAAAAGCGGAATCTCGAGGAGGATCTCCGCCTCCCGAGTCCTCTGACAGACGCTATAATTTGCGTCATCGCACACAAATAAAAGCACCTGCTAGGTATCAGCTTTCTAATACTCATCCTTCTTGTTCCTTTCAGGACTCATCAGAAAAACAATATGAGAGAGGAGGGCGTTTGGACCACAGACAGAAAGAATACGTGAAACCAAAGAGGGACTCACAATGCTCGTATGACATGAAGATAAAGAAAGAGGAACAACAAGACAGTTGAGGCTATAACTGCAAAATATGCCACAAACACTGAGAACTCTCCTCCTGAACAGGAAGTGGGCGGTGACTCTCCTCAACGGCACTGCAGAGGTCTCTTTCTCCAGGAGTTTCTGGCAGTGACAGCAACTGGTAATTTTGTTACAGTCGAAACCCCAGATAGGTTTGAAGCCCCTCCAAACAGATCATTCATATTGGATATGCAAATTGAGGGGTACATACAGCGCATCATTAAAGTAATATTCTGGGGAAATTTAACTTTATCATATGACATTCTGTTAGCGGAGGTCAATTGGCCCCCACAGTTAGTCCAAACATCCCCACAGGGTGAGGATGTAATACTCCCATCTTTTTCTGCACTTCTCCCTGACAAAGTCAAACAAGTCTATGCAGCAGAATGGGCTCTTGCACTGGCCCCAGCTTTATATCACAATCATGTCAGCTGGGATAAGGACTCCCCTTATCATATAATACCATTACGGTCCAGACCACAAGTGCCACCACAATATTCCATTAAACGGGATGCTAAAGCACCTGTTAGAGAAATACTCTCCCAGTTGGAGTGCAAGGGAGTAATTAAACCCTGTGTCTCTCAAATGAATACTCCACTTTTTCCTATTTTGAAACTATCATTCATATCGCATAATCTCAGACTACAGATATTTCAACATTAATACACACACATTTGCAATTCAAATACACACAGTACAGCACTAATAAATAAGAACATCTGTAAAAAATACAAAATGACCTTAGACATTTCCAAAGTTTCTTTTCTGCCAAAATATAGCACCTGAAAGCACAGATTGAACTGCCTTCTCGGCGCTAAGCTCTCAGCATCACTTTTGTCGACTCCCTATGGGGTATAAGAACAGTCCTGGACTGTTTGCTGCCCTCATAGTGTCAATTCTACAAGATATTGACCACGACGCATTGTCCCATGTAGAAGATATCTACCTGACTGATGATAAGTTAAACACACATTTGGCCAGAGTGGATTGCATAACATTGGGATTCACAGAATCTGGTTACAAGTTTAACTTCAAGAAATATAATATAGTATTTTTAAATGTCCTATTTTTAGGTTACGAAATTACACATAAGGGCAAAAACCTTGCACCACACTTTCTAGAGAAGGGTGCTCTACTGCAGCCTCCAAACATATTACGTAAACTGCAATCCTTGCTAAGATTTCTTAATTTTGGCAGACCCTGCATGCCTGATTATGCACAATGCATTAAATCATTATATAAATTAATTCATCCTGATTTTTCCAGTTCTCATTGGACATCAGAACACACAGATACTCAGATCATCATAACCTGGCTTGCTTGCAACACATCACTTACATCCATGTGTCAATACAACAAACCTGGTCATCTGTATAATTGCGGGTGCCATTGGCTTTACCGATTTCACCTTTAACAAAGGTGAGACAGCGCCCATTGCACATAGATCGCATTAATATTCCATAGCAGAAATGTGTTTTGCATCCAGTGAAAAAATACTGACTGCAGTGCAGATGGCTATACATAAAAAGCGGCCACTTGCACAAGGGAAACACTTTTATTGTCACAACTCCCTTTCCAGCCTTAGAGGCTGTTACCAAAGCAAGCATTCCTAACGCTAAAGCCCTCCATCCCAGATAGATACAATGGGCAACATCCTTTCTTCTGTCGATGTAGACTTCGTCTTTGACCCGTCTTTACAGACACAAGAGTTTCTTCAATATGAGAATGTTAATCCCATGCCCAGCAATATTTTGCCTCTTGAGCAGTATAACTACATTGTTTATAATGATTGTTCAGCCCAACCTGCTAAAGGTACCAAGCAGCGATATTCAGCATCATGCAGCAATTTTCTTAATGTGATGCTGGATGGAATATTCCAACCACAGAAAACACTCACACAGTCCTTAGGGGACTGTACTGCGCAGTTAGCTGAACTTAAAGCCTTGTTACTTGTGCTGGAACATATAGACCCTGATTTCCCCACACTTATACATCTATAGTGTGTGATTCGTATTATTGTATCCTGTCTTTTAACGATACTTTGCATTATTGGCACCAAAATGGATTCAAAGATTCTAAACGCAACACAATAAAGCATAAATCACTTTGGGTGAAGGTGGCAGCCCTTAAGGATACGTTGTCACAGGCTCTTGTTATTCATACATTGAGTCATCAATGTGTGGGATCGCACGTTGTAGGCAATTCTTTGGCAAATGAAGCGGCCAAATCTGCAGTTACGACTGCAACAGTTGCTGCAATAACCCATTCTCATATGAGGATACACAACGATAGACTTGCTGCCGTTAATGCTACATGCAACGGCACCCCTTTGCCTAGGGGTTTTCTAGCTAAATATGCATATCATTTAAGTGAACAAAATGTTCCCTTTGTAACAATTCCAGGAGTTGGTGATCATCTGATTCCCAACCAAGACCGCAGGCTAGCCTTAGTGATAACTGCGCATGAAGGTATTGCTTCTGCAGATGCAGGTGTGCAGCCACAATTTTGTTACTACAGCAACGTTATTGGTGGCATGGCTTTTACAAACAGGCCCAAAAAATTTCCTTTGTTGTGACATTTGTCAACAAATTAAAACTTCCACTGTGGCTCGTCCACCGCAGACACACCTGTTGATTCCCAAAAGTACTTTCTGTTGTGGAGAGAATAAGCCATGACTTAAAGCAGTCCTTAACAGCTAGAGTATTAGGTACAGGGCGTAGTTGGATTCACCACCTATATGGGGTACAAAGAGCACTTAATAATCTCCCTAAAAGATCTCTGGGTGGCCGGGCCTCATACGAGGTCCTTTTTGGCATCAATATATACGTTCCAGACCTTGACAGTCCAGACCTTGTGGGGGCAGCCACGCCCGTTGACTTAAATGATCGTTGTGCTGTCTTACAGGACTTACAAAACTTCTGTGATGGCCAATCCAACAAGCAGTAGAAGACATCTGCCTCTGCAGGAATCAAGAAGCAGACAGCACCTTCGGGCTGGATTCCACAAGTTGGGGATCATGTTCGAGAAAGGATTGCAGTGAAGAACAAATGTGGCCCATCATACTGTAAACTGGTGTCAGCCCTTGGTATTTAAGGTACAAGAAATGTAATAGTGCCACCGCTTGGTGGTTATAAAGACAATTGTTTTGTCTACATTGATCACATCAAGTTACAAAAAGTGGCCATTTCTAAACAATAGGCCACGAGGAGTCCTTGGTAGTTCCCTAACTCTTTTCTCTACCATACAGCAATTTCCTCTGCGGCTTGGGAACACAATTGAAGCTGTTTCTCCCTAGCTGGGGCGGAGAATGAACTTCAGTTAATTCCCAATACCATTACAAATTCCAGCCACATGACTGAAGTGAGTACTGTACTTACCAGTGCATCTTCTTCAGCTGATGTAGTTTATACTGATCCACCCCTCGAGGAATCGACCAGTTCTTTACTTGTACCTGTGGCTCCTGTTTTTCAATGAGCAGCTTCTGGTTATTATGTGGGAACAGATTATTTTTCTTCCGACTCCTCTGACAGTTCCTCTGTTTTAGACACTACACGGGCCTTTGTTTTCTTTTCATGGCTAAAACACGCTTATTTGGTTCCTCCTTGGGTATATGTTTGGATAACACTTTCGCTTGTTTTTTAAATTTCTTTGTATTGGATTTGTGACTGTTTTCTTCTTTCTGATTAATGGCCATTAACTTCAAGAATGCTCTGCCACAGAACTGGTGGATGAGCTGTTAATGCCTCACTGATCTTCACATAGGCTAAAAAAGAGTCTTGTCCCTTGTGAATAAGCTGTTCCAGTAACTGATGGAATTCTTTGTTAAAAAGTACCCTTTATGGATTCTACGGCCCTACAGAAATACTACTGATTCCTTATGTTTTTAAAGTTTCTATGGGTGATGTTATTATACCTGGGTTACATTCTGATGATTGGGATGATGAGACTGTACATTCCAAGCTCTCAGAGCTGGAATACTACACTGTTTTTTAATCTGAGAACCTGTATCTAAATCCTGCTAATTATGGTGAAATGTCCTGTTACCATCATTATGGACATCATTATTTACATCTAGCTAGTGTTCAACATGCACTTTTTAATTATACACAATGAGAACATTGGCATACTCCCCTCCAAGGGAGCTTCAAAACATGTAGGGATAAATTCACATATTTTTTGGGAAACAATTCATTAGACCCTAAAACTTTTTATTTTAAGCTTGTCCCTACACCAGTGGTTATCCAAAGCAAATTAATATATACAGATTTGTGTGTCACACAATTAGCCATGAACGGTTATGACTATTGGAAGGATACAATTGACATGAAATGAATTTGGGGTACCAAATCTTGGCAATTTCAGGGTACAGACACCTTGTTCAAGCCAGCTTAATTCCAACACAAATGTTTTTCAGAATGATACAGTTCAGCAGACTACTTGTCTATGACTGGCAAAATAATGAGAGACATGAATGCACCTCACATTCTTTCCATTGCCTGATTTGACAATGGGCAACATTTTTGATGTTTATCTACTTGCGGGCTAAAATGGGGAAAATGGAAAATGCAGTGCGGAGACGTAATAGCAGAATTGCACAGGTTTGAAGATTAACATGCGCATCAAACAATATAAACTGAAATATGTGAGCACAGCATTTTGGATATTGAAATGAAATTTAAAATTACGCTGTTCCCTTTAACAGAAAAGGAGTACACTTGTTTGAAATTGCGCACCCTGAAGGATGATTGGACTGCGGTTTTAAAGAACACTGTTAGTCAGTCAAAAGCCAGAGACTGTGACCTGTGATCAAGGCTTGAAGGAGCAGAAACCTGCGGGTTTCTTTGTACCTGTGTGCATACTCTGTGTGATAATAAAGCACTTCAAGCAGCCTTTAGCTGGTGTCGGTGAGCCTTTCTTGGAGAGAGGAAGGTGGTGCTGGATTTATTTACAGGAGGCTCCATTCCTGAAAGACCGACCTGCCCTGCAGGGCCTGGGTCTCGTATGTGGAGCAGTGGATGGTGAATGAAAATGTATGAGCCTGGCCTGCCTATTTACCATGCAACAAAGACAGGAGTTTTCCTAAATTAAATTTGTATTGGAGCATGCAAGGGAATGTAAGATGGATGTTTATCTACTTGCGGGATAAAATGTGGAAAATGCTGTGCGGAGAAGTAAAAGCAGAATTGCACAGGTTTAAAGATTAACATGTGCATTAAACAATATAAACTGAAATATGGGAGCGTTTTGGATATTGAAATGAAATTGAAAATTACGCTGTTCTCTTTAACAGAAAAGGAGTACACTTGTTTGAAATTGCACACTCTGAAGGATGATTGAACTGCGGTTTTGTAAAACATGTGGTCAGTTGAAAGCCAGAGACTGTGAGCCGTGATCAAAGCTTGACGGAGAGGAAACGCGTTGGGTTTCTTTGTACCTGTGTGCATACTCCGTGTGATAATAAAGCACTTGAAGCAGCCTTTAGCTGGTGTCGGTGAGCCTTTCTTGGAGAGAGGAAGGTGGTTCTGGATTTATATATATATATATATATATTTATTTTTATATATATATATATATGTATATATATATATATATATATATATATATATATATATATATATATATATATATATATATATTAGGCCTGGCGGTGAACGCCACTCTGTTTGCAGAGTTTTTCAGCCTCCATGCTCCGTGGAGTTCTGAAAAACTCCACTCCGCGTAGCAGAGCAGAGTATGTTCCTCACTCGCCAATGCTAAGGTGCCAAGCACAAGCAAGGAAAATCCAATGCTAGACCACCTCCCGGTGAGATTTCTCACTGCCGGTGGTCGCGGATGGTCGCTACCGCTCGTGTTGAGAAACCTTCCATTCGCATTGAGGAAGCACTTCGCACTGATTTTACAGCATGGTACAAAGCAAACACCCAGCGCTAAAAATCAGCATGGTCAGCGCGACGTAACACACTCCGCCGCTTGCAGAACTCTGCGTGGTGCGGCAGAGTTTTTTTTGCAAATTCCGCCCAGACCTGATATATATATTAGACATAATACGGTAGCACAGGTATATATATTCCTCCCTTTACCTCTACCTGCCCCGAACCCTAAAAAACACTTACCGCCATTTATCTATACACTCCCCTGTATCCTAAAATCGTTTACCTCCCTAAACCTCTACCAAGCCCTAAACCTTAACACCTTACTTTCCTTTACCTCTACTCTCTTCTATTACATTTACTCATCCTTTAACCCTTACCCATTGCTTAACTCTTAAATTCCTTTTTTGGTTTATATGACAAAATATTTACATAATTAAAAAAAAATGCTTACTTGTGAGGTAAAGTACTATTGGATAAAGTACGAAAAGTGGGCCTGTGTGGTACTTACTTGCTTGGTACTTACCTCTGTAATAACATCCTGTGGGTAAACGCGGTGGCCTAAAGAATGCATATACTTGGTATGTCGTACATATACTCGATTTCAATAAAAGAGTAAAATACAACATTGTGATAGAGTTGTCCCAATTGTTGAATTTGAGAATTCCTCCAGCATGTCTCTAAATGATCTCTAAATATATTAGGCAATGAAGATCATCGGATAGTATAGTAAACTGGAGGATATTAAAATATCTTTCAAACACATGTTAATTATTCATATATACCACAAGAGGTTTAAATTTAACTTTCTTATAGTACACAGGTTTCCTGAAGAATATAAGCCTCTTCTTAACAACCGCAGGTCAAAACAGATATCTAAGTGGCCAGTTCTGACATTTGTTTTTAAAAATCCGAGACATCCTGATGCCAAGGGATGCCCAAAAATAATACCTGAAATTGAGTCAATCTTCTCTACCCAGTTCTACAGGTAATTTGATTTACCATAAGCCAGGCAGTAGCTTTTTATAACCTCAAATAAAAATATTGATAATCAAATCTATTCACTAAAAGAATCTTTATGGGATCATAAGAGACATCACTCTAAATAAATAGAGAATATTTGGTAGCAACATAATTTTACTAATATTTTATGAAACCATCAAGCTGATAAGAAGTCCTTCATAGTTATGAAATGTGGTTATCAATTTTCAGATGAGTGGCTTATAGTTTCAATTTGTAACAGGGTCAATTTTGGCACTAAGTTTGATGCCAAGATATGTTGATTCAATAAATCTTCTATTGTTGCCCTGCGGTAGCAAGTTGTAGATTTTCAATGTTTTGTCATCATTCAGAGACTACCCACATATGGCTACCCAATCCTTAGCTTCAATTTCTAATATTTTAATATATATATAATTGTATCAGAAATAAACATGGCAACATCATTGTCATATGCCAAACCTTTGCATTGTCCATTGTGAAAAATCATGGGTGAAATATATTTTTTTCAGTGAGTAAAATTGGTTTTAAATATTAAGTAAAATGCAAGGGACATAAGAGGTACCCTTGCCTTTTACCATATGAAATGGTAAACGTTTTAGAGAATATGCCCATAGACAGAAACATTGCATTAATTCCATCATACATACATTGAATTTTTTTAAAAGCTGTTATGGCCAAACCCCATTTTGATCAAAATTGGCTTTAGAAATAGCCAGGATACCTGGATGTTTTTTTGGCATCCTACAGAATCATCCCAGCCTCGTCATTTTGACGTCTGCAATATCAAAAACCATTATGGCTGTGTTAATATGCTTAACTGTATGCCTATCGGGTATAAACCAATGTTTCAAGGGTAAAACTGATTTTGGATGACTCGCAAACCAATAAAATTTGTCTTGGCGTACATTTTTGCAGTAAATGTGATTAAGGATAATGGTAAGTAGGCTCCACATCTCTTATGATCTTTATTTTTTCTTGAGGAAAACTACAATGTTGATATCATTCCAACACTGAGAGACTATATTTCCTTTCTATCATTTGCCATATGGGTATCTTGCAGACATATTTTGTCTGCCTTTAGATGACAAAGCTCCTCACAAATTTCTCTGCATTAAATGTTTCAATGAAGACCATTAACATTCTTAGTGAGGAGTCAGAAAAATGATCCATAATGGATATTCACCAATGTAATTTATTTTTGTTTTGATAACGAATATTTTTCTCCATTTTTTCTGCGTATCACCCATTTCCTCACCATACTCCCTATTCTCACCCTACCCCTGATCAATCTGAAGAGTATCACCGAACAAAGCTAGTGCTGTGCCACTGAAACCACCCTCAGGGGAAAATAAACTACAGCCTGGCTGTTATCAAAAATTGTCTTCAGGGAGACTTATCATCCTAGTAAAGACAAACTAAATGAAAAATAGAACAACGTATTATGATTTCAGACCTCGTAATAGGGGTGGGCGGAGTTGGCGGAGTGCCACTTCACGGAATTCCACAGAGTTGGCCAAAAACTCTGTGGAATTCCGCTCCGCTCCGCCCCCTGCCTGCATGCAGCATGATGCAGGCAGCCACCCATGTGGCTTACCTGGTGCTTCTCCACCATGCTGTGCCCTGCCTGGGCTGTCCTCCTCCTCCTGGCTGTTTCCTCCAGTCTCCAGGATCGTCCATGGCAAAACGAAACTCCTATGCTCTACGTCTCGGGAGGACTGTGCATGCACGTGCGCGCAGTCCCCCCTAGAGTGACGTAAAGCGTAAGGGTTTCGTTTTGCCATGGACGAGCCTTGGAGTGGAGTGGAGACAGCCAGGAGGAGGAGGACAGCCGGGCAGGGCACAGCACGGCAGAGAAGCACCATGACTAGGTAAGCCTGTGGCAGCCTCGGGGTGGGTGGCAGGGCAAACTCAGCTATGCCGCGGAATCGGAGGTTTTGCTCAGCGTTTGGAGCGGAGCACAGAGTTGGCAAGACTCCGCAAACTCCGCTGGCAGAGCGGAGTTTGCCACCCACCCTTACCTAGTACCATGATGGATTATTTCTTACTGGCAGTGAGATTTTGTTGCCAGGTATCCAGCAGTTCTTTGGGGGAATGATTTGGAGTCCATGTAGTGATGACACAGCTCCTGTGAGCTCCCACCCGGTGGGGGGAAACACCATCATATTTGGTGACCAGCACTCCAGATCGCCAGGAAACAGCACTGTGAGTGTCACGGGACAGCAGCGGGGAGGCTGGCAGCCCCGAAGAGCGGCAGAAGGTAGCATGTGGGCGTTCTCAAAATGTTGGCTGCTCACTGCTAGTGGTAAGGCGGCAGTGCAGTGTGTGGTGCCATGGCGTGGACCGGCCTCCGATGCTCCCAGCTCACTGCCTGGATTCCGGCGGGCACTATGCAATGGCTTTCAAGGGGAGCGTTACCGACCGCGCCTGTGATTATGTCCTAGTCCATGCTTCAAAGTAGCCCCGGGGGAGAGAAGAAGACAGAGCCTGTGATCCTGCAGGCCTGCGCTGGGAACAGAGGAGCCATAAGAAGGATCCGGCTCACGTAGTGAGTGCCATAACATGGCGGACGGCAGGGCACCATAGAACGGAGGGTCCCTTGACTGCATGCCCCTCAAATAGGCCTAAGGCATGGAGGATCTCCCTGATGCTCTGCACTAACCACCCAGAGGCCAGGATACACTGTGCATGAGACCCGTAAAAAGGAGTGCCCAGGCTGAGCAGAGCAGCACTGGATCCA
Organism: Calotriton arnoldi; assembly: GCA_963921515.1. Taxonomy (NCBI): domain Eukaryota; kingdom Metazoa; phylum Chordata; class Amphibia; order Caudata; family Salamandridae; genus Calotriton; species Calotriton arnoldi. The sequence goes on along the minus strand of CAWUFW010007666.1, from coordinate 632,615 downwards.
GAAAGTGGACTTTGGAAATCTGCCCCACACGAGCACACATCTGTTCTCTGTATAACTTCTGCATTCACCTGCACCATGCTGAGGGACACAGCTACCACAGCCTGCACTGATACACCAGACATACACACCCATCAGCAGGACAAGGACAATAAGAGTTTGGACCCAGGTGTGCGGGCGCAAAACGTGCGAGACAGAGGGGGAGCCTGCCTGGGGTCACACAATACAAGACGGACATAGCTCATGCCGCCCATTACAGGACGAGAATCAGGATAGGCCCCAATCACAGAAATGATGGACAACTGACCCACAAGAACAGCCAAACAAGATGGATAAAATCCTGGCAGCTATTCAGAGCTCAAGAGATCCTTGGAGGTGAAAATAGATACAGTAGTAGTGGATTTGGGACTCCTGCGCCAAGATCAGAGTAACTTGGCTGAGAAAGTGCAACAACACAGTACAGACTTGGCGGACCTACAACCCTGCGTGTCCCATGTTGACACTGCATTAACAAGTTTGTCACAACAACTATGTACTTTCAAAAAGAGGCTGAATAATGCAGAAGGGCGCAACCGCAGAAATAATATACAGATCATGGGGATCCCGGAAGGAGCAGAAGACCGAGAAATGGTATTGTATCTAGAGACATGGTTGGCATAGAAGGTGGCCGCCCAGGTGCTTACTAAGTTCTTGGCCCTGGGCAGAGCACATTGTGTTCCTGTACGCTGACCTCTAGCAGGCGCTCCGCAGAGACAGGTGGTGGCATGCCTATTGCATTACAGAGACATCCTCCTTAAAAAAGCCAGACTCTCAGGCCTCTTCATGTTGGAGAATCACAGGATGTCTATCTACCCAGATTACACCCTGGCCATGGAAAAACAAAGACTGTTCTTTGTTGCTGTTAAACAGGCTCTGTGAGACCAGGGTATTCAATATGCCTTGCTATAACCAACTACTCTGAAAAGCATGCCTGATGGCAAAACAAAATTTTTCACAGACGCCACAGAAGTGGGATTGGTTAGAGGCCTACAAAGTCGAGGCGAATGGGGCACACTTGCACCCAAAGCCTGCACCCAAAAGACAGCGGTCCCCGTGGCTAAGGCAGAGAAATGCCAACCTCCCTATAAGGTAAAAGAGGGAAGAAGGCTGAGAGGCGGCCCTGGCTGTGGTGTTAGCGACAGACACCAGAAGCATGGAAGGATACTCTACAACCCCTGAGACCTTTGGATATGACTCAGTGGATGAACCAGAGACAATGGAGGACTCCACACTAGCTGCCCACAAGCCTTGCTTGGCAGATAACTTGTGACACCAGAAGTGAGAACAGCAGGATGGCGAGATCATTGAACGCCCATTACAACTACCGGTGATTGTGGGGGAGAGCTGTACTATGGGATGGAATGCAGCAGTGGAGGGCGCCTATTGCTTGTGATACCACAGTGACTAGACGGGTGTTGGGTACTGTCCAATGCTCGGGATATTTAGTGAATGTTGATGGACGAGCAGGGAAATGGAGGATACATTTGATAATCCACTCTACGCCCCATCTCTCCTCCAGCTTTGAGCTGAGAGGAATTGCATACTTTTCATCTGCAATAAAGACTAGTTATGGATGGGCGACTGTTGCTACCAGTCCTGGGGACTGGGATTTGCAAGTAATGTTTTCAAGTTGTTAACTTCACACTCACCACATGAGATCAACCAGCAGGACCTTACAAGCAGTTAGGGGGCACCCACACTTACTGTGACGATAGGGGCTGGGAGTACGAGCTAACCCAAGGACCCAGCTATAGAACACTAACACCTAGATGCTGTGATGATCATTTCTAAGTACACGTTCTGGACGTGGAGTGTTATTTAGATAGAATTTTGGCATCCAGATCATTATCCATTAAGATCTCACACACGGAATATCTGGGATGAACGCTATCAGACTATTACCCTTTACTGATATACATCAGTGGGGCAGACTCCATCCCCCAATTGTCCACATGGAGACTCAAGAATGCTTTGCTCCTGGACGATGCTTTCCGGTAGGGGCTGAGACAAGTTATTATCAAATACTTTTAAGAGAACCGGGGTATGGTTTCTTCCCCGAGTGAGCCTATTACAGAGATGACCATTAAGGCTGCCATAGACGATTTGGCAATGGGTAAAACCCCTTGTCTGGATGGGTATCTGACCGGATTCTACAAAACTTATGTAGACATCCTAACTCCCCACCTTACCAGGATATACGCAGCAGCAAAAGAGGAAGGCCTACGGCTACCAACTCTGAGAGAGGCCCTAGTGGTGCCACTTCCAAAACAGTAAAGGCATCCAACAGATGTGGACTCCTACCATCCCTTATCTATGCTCAATCATGACTACAAAATATTGAGCAAGATACTGGCAAACTGCCTCTTGCCCCTCATGCCCCTGCTTATCCTTCCAGATCAATGCAGGTTTATACCTGGGCGCAGCACCTCTAACAATGTCAGACACCTTTTATGCGTCCTACAGGAAACACCAGTGGAATACAGGAGATCAGCAAACCTTGTCTATTGATCGGGAGAAGGAGCCTTAATACGCTGAGCTGGTGGTTCCTACAAGCGATCCTAGATAAACTGAAGCTGGGCGACAGCTGGTCTAAATGTATAAGCCTGTTATACATCCAACCGACTTCCCGGGTGAGCACAGATAGAATAGTGTCTGAGCCTTAAACTGTCAGTAGAGGCAAAGAGGACTGGTGCCCAATGTCACCAATGCTCTTCGTGCTAGCAGTGGAGCCCTTCGCTGCCATAGTTAAGACAGAACATGACGTGAGAGGGGTGGAATTGACTGATGACATACATTCCATCTTCCTCTATGCAGATGATATGATACTATATCTTAAGAATGGTCCAACAGACCTAGCTGTGACATTGCCACTGCTGGAGGAGCTGGGGAAGGTCTCCGGACTCAGCACAAATTGGCAGAATACCAACGCATTCCTATTGGACCCACAGGTTGGGGAGGCGCTGGTAGTATTGGGAGAGAGGGGCATTGGTTGGTGCGAGTGCACCTTTTGCTATCTAGGCATCACTGTATACCATATAGATCAAGACCTTTGGGAGGGCAACTTGGGGGTGGTGATGCAATCTCTGAAACGTAGCATAGAATTCTGGAGGAAGCTCCCCCTGTTGGTGATGGGCTCTGACCAAGATGATTATGCTACTGCAGGTGTTGTACTACTTTGCCATCCTCATGGTTTTGAATGTACCTGGCTGCTTCAGAAACCTTGATAAACTGCTGCAAGACACAGAGTCACCTTGGAAGTCCTTGGCAGTCCTAAAGGTGCTTATAGATATGAGCGTGCTGGGAGTCCCAGATTTAAAGGCCTTATATTTAGCTTCCCAATTACAGTGGCTTGCCAGATGGCTAGAGGGACGGAACCTGTCTGACTCTGTGGCCCTTAGAAGTACTACAGTGCCCAGAGACCTGTTACCAATGCTGCTGGGATGTAAACGGGGAATGATGGACCTAACACGGCTGGGAGCTATTGCAGTGAAATGCTGGAACAGAAGTTGATATAAAATTAGAAGGTTGGCATTCTATGATCCCTCAATTCCACTAAGGGATCTGCTGTTGACCTGGCCAGAGACCCCAGAGGCTTTTCCAGGGGGGTGGGGAGAACTGGATAACCTTACAATCATGTACTGCTACAGTGTGGGGAAAATTCTCACAGGTCAGGAAATGACAGATGACCTGGACCTCCCTGCCTCGCATTTCCTCTTATATGGGAGGATATTGGGTATGGTACAAGAGCTATGGGGGCCTGGGCTAACTGAGCCCGACACATATGAAGCTCTGCAATTATTTTTCATAATGGCAGGAGAGGGCAGGTTGATATTCTGGTTCTGCAAAACGCTTCTCCATATGTTCACATCTCCATTCCACACTCTAAAATCCCACTGGGGACCCAATATCCAGAAACAACTCACAGACCAGCAGTGGGAGAAGGTATTGGGAAACACACTGAGGTCCTTCGGCAACTCAAGGATCAAATATATACAGTTCAGTTATCTTCATACAGCTTATTTAACGCCCAAGAGGTTAACGCAAATATCCTCCACCGCTCTATACAATTGCCCCAGATGTGAAGAGGCAGAAGTTGATTTCATGCACAGGTCTGGGAATGTAGGGCGGTAACAGATTACTGGAGGGACATTCTGGAGCATGTGGGTGGGGCGCTGGGCAGGAGATATCATGTTTACCAGAAATATGCGTCTTGGGACTCACCCAGTTTGAAATGAAACAACGGGTGTGTTCCAGGTTTCTGACATTTGCTCTTGCATTGGCCAAATGGTGCATGCTCTGTACTGGAAAGCGGACAGGGTCCCATCCACTACAATGGAAGAGAGATGTGGTCCAATGGGTAAGGAGCGAGCATGTGGAGTCGAAACTGGACGTCAGCAGGGGGTGCAGGAAACACCCCATTGCAGAGATGTTGAGTAAGCTCCTGGAGACATTTGAACATTCAGGCCCTATACTGAGATTAGACATAACACCTGAGGGGGGACATTGATGGTGTGATGCCCCCATTTTCAGTGACATGCACATTGTGAATATGGTGCCAATCTTCTGTGTGTTTGTGTTGATGGGTAGTGTGTTTAGGTTTGAAAAACAATTACATTGATATTGTTACAAAGCATACTATGATCTGTGGCAACTGTCAATCCTGTGCTGTGCTACAGTATGCCACGTTTACATTGTCTTATTTGGCAACGCACTAGCAGATACATGAATAAGTTTGGTCTATGAAGGTACATATAACTAAAATCAATAAACAGATAAAAAAAAGTATCCAACAGCCTTAACATCAAACATACAAAAATATGTACGACATTGGTATGGCACACCTTCATGCACATAGTATTCAACTTGGTACTCATACTACATTAACTATTATTCGCCACTCTACTGTGCACTGTGTTCTTCAAAAGATGTGATTTGCCATGTCATAACTATTATTCTACATACTATTCTTTTACATGGTATAAGCTATATAATATAAAAGGCATAAGCAGTGCATGAAGAAGGCGTGAGTTAAAGAGTTAAAGTTAATGTTGTGTGAGTACCAGGTTGAATACATTTTGTCTGGAGGTGTGCGAGTTATAATAATTTGAAGGTGTTGCGTAAAATGTAAACTAAAGATAAGTATAAGTTTACAATTTTAAACTTTTATGTAGTTTAAGTTTTGTTTGCAGTTAAATAAAAAAAATTATATTAATTTAAAGGTGGTGCATAATTTTTAAATTTAAGGTATAACTTTAACTTTAGAAATTGTAATGTTTGTGTATTTTAAATTTGGTTTGTATAGAAAGAATATGTAAAGTTTTCCCAACTATAAGAAAAGTTTAACCTTTGTTTTTTCTTTGAATTTCACCAGCAGAGCAGATGCATTTTCTGTGCTGAGTGGGGCATCCTCAAGCAGAACGGAAGCATCTTCTCGGCTGAGCGGTACATCTTCGAGCAGAACTGATGCATCACTGCAACTGCGTGGATTGGACCAGGCACAGAAGGCCTGCATCGCCCTCACAGTTCTTGGAACCGACACATTGCCGAAGGTTTGGCTCATCTCTGGCCTAGGTCCTCGCATCCTTGTCGACGGCAGCCTTGATGACGACCAGGGATTTCGCATCGAAGCCTCGCAGCTCTTTGAAACCGAGGCATCACCAGCTGCGCGCCACATCCCCGACCCCAGGACTTCCCATCGCAAGCCCGGTCGACGGGATCCTCAACGACGATGTAACAGGACATCGCACCGCAGTCTCACCGCATCTCGGAACTGACGCATTGCTTTAGCTGTGCTTCTTTGATGCGGATCCACTTAACGCTCCACAACCAGGATTTAAAATACTTTGTTCAGTGGACCTAACTGGGTCTCTGTAGCTGGGCCCACGCTCCATCGGGGTCCACCTAAACTTGTGATTTTGTCCCGATCTGGTGCTACCAGAAGTCCCCAATAGCGCTTTGTGCTTTTTTGCACTATTTTTCACTATAAACTTTAAAAGTCAATATCTCCGGTTCTACAAATTGGATTTTTGTCATTAAGGTCTTGTTTTATTACTAAAGTCAAATCTATTTTTCTAACTTGGTGTGGGTTTTTTGTGTGGTGTTTACACTGTTTTACTGTTTGAATTGTTGCTGCACAAATACTTTACACACTGCCTCTAAGTTCGACCTGACTGCTCTGTGTCAATCTACCAGAGGGTAAGCATAGGTTAATTTAGGGTTTGCCTACCACTTACCCTAAATGGGATTGTGGTTGCTGCTTAACCAGGGCTCATACCCCAGTCAACAAGAAACCAATTTCTAACAAGGAGTAATTTTTAGGTATTACCGCTGTAGTCTGTAGATTTTTTTGTGAAGATTTAAATATGCTAAAAATAGAAAATATACCGTAGTAAACTATATTTGTGAAACATAGTGTAGTACAGTGTATTTTTAATTTTTTAACATTTAAAAAAAAAAAATCTATTTTAGCTACAGCAGTACTTCTAAGGAAATACTGCGGTACTCGGTACATATGTTTTTTAATATATAGGAGCTTGTAAATAATTTTCCCTACCTATTACCAGTTTAATAAAGTGGTAATAGGTAGGGAAAAAATATCAAACCTAATACTTACCTATAACAAAGAGCGTAACGCAGAACACAGTCAAAGTCTACCTAAAAACAACATGGCTGCCTTTAACTTTTGTAAAGGCAGTTATTAGTCAATCACATTATGACTTGTCATTGCTATGTACCGCAGTAACTTTGCGAAATACCATGACATTTCACGAAACTACAGCGACAATAGATATCAGTAAGTTGAAATGGCTTATAACTTGAAAACTACTTATCCTTCTTGCCTTTAGTACCCAAAAGGATCATTTGTGCACCATAATGTCTAATCATGAATAGATTATTACAGAGAGCATCTTTTTATATATAATATGTTCACGGAAAATACCGAAGGTTAATGTAATGTTATAGTTAGGTGTGATAAAAAGATCTGTTTTTGTTGAAAAAAACCTTAGAAATTCACTGAAAAAATCAAAGGTTAAATTAATGTTACAGTTAGGTGAATATGTCAGTGACAACATTAACGTTTTGAACTAAAAAAATTACAGAAATTCACCATTCATAGTTAGTAGAGCTAAATATAACTTGCACCCCCACCATGCACTGCTTATGACCTTACGTATGAAATCACTCATGATATGCTCTATGACATCATTTATAACATCACTGCGACATCATCCAAACTTCTTTTGTACACTTTGTTCTATAAACGAGTATGCCATTCTGGTTATTTTTGCATTTTGGGCCCAAGGAGCTTCCCTCTGGGTCCCCACACATGGCTCAGGAGGGTTCTTTTTTTTTTACCCCATACCCTGGGGCCAAATACAAAAAAAATGGGGAGGGGGCCACGGTTCCAGCCTCACTGAGCCCTAATAGGTCCTGGGGACCCCATCCCCAGCACCAAATATAATATAAAAAGAGATGGGGCTGAATGCCCCCCTTCCCAAGCCCTGTCAGGCCCTGGGCACCCCATAACCCAGGGCCATCTGTTTTTTAAAAGTAGAGGGGACTGCATGACGCCCTTACCCAAGCCTTTTTAGGCCCCAGGGGCCCCATCCCCTGGGCCCTCATTACATTATAAAGAGGAGGGGGGCTGTGTGGCCCCCTCCCAAATCCTTATTAGGCCCCAGGGACACTATCCCCCAGGGCCGTCCCTTAATTAAAAGGGGAGGGGGCCATGCGGTCTCCATCCCCAAGCTATTTTGGCCCTGGGAATTCCATCTCCCGGCCGACAATAAAGGGGGGTCCCAAAATGCAAAATCCCCATGCATTTTCCATAGACTTCTTTAAGAAGTGCTACCACAAAAACTGCTTAATGGAATTACACCAAATTTGGCAGGAACTATATATTGGTGCGCAGATTGTGTGTTTTGTGATTTTTATGAATATTTGTTCAGTAGTTTTTGGGAAATTAAGGTTTAAAAATATTTGTAGTTCTGGACTATTGAGTCTGCGAGAGTCCTGCAAGAGTCTCATGGGAGCGGTATTTAAAAATAGAGCATTTTGATAGGCCCAGGGAGTTTTTTTTCGCTTGGGCCATCTTGCTCCCGTGGGAGTCAGACATGATTGGCTGCCAGCAACATGAGAAAAATGTTGCTGGCAGCCATTACAGAACTTGGATACTTAGTCCCCTGTAATGAACTTTAAAAAAAAATATGATACAAAGGGCCAGGGTAGGGCTAAGCATTTTTTGGCGTAATCCCACTGGATTCCGGCGGAATCACAGAAAAAAAATAGTGGCTGCCCTTTTCTTTAATATAAATATGGGGAGGGGGGCATCAGTCAGGCCCTCCTTCTTCAGCCCGTTTTGGGCCCCAGGAACCCCATGCCCCGGGCCGCATTCTTTATTTAAGGGTAGGGGGGTTTGTGCCCTCCAAGTAATTATAGGCCTCGGGGAGCAACTCCCTGGGGCTGCATTCATCATTAAGGGGAGGAGGTGCACAGCCCCCCTCCTCGAACCATTATAGGCCCTACCCTAGGGAGCCCATCCCTCATGCCACATTCATCATTAAGGGAAGGGGACGTGCGACCTCCTTCCATGAGTCAATACAGGTCCCAGCTAGCCATCCCCCAGGGACAGAAAAGTGCATTAAAAGGGAGGGGGCTAGGCGGCCTCCTCCCGAGCCTTAAAAAGGCCCTGGAGACCCAATCCCCCAGGATTATCATTTTAAACATAAGGGAGGGGGACCTTTACCCCCCCTCCCTGAGCCTTTAATGGCCCCGGGGACCCCATCCCCGGGGCCGACTCACTTACTGTGTCCCGGGGCACCCTCCCCAGGGACACAGTAGTTTCCTTGCCTGCACTACCATGGACAGCGAAACATGTGTTTGCTCCCATCTGGCGGGGGCATTTTCAAATCTCTTGCCAAACGGGAGCAAGCACTAAGACTGCTCCCAGCTGGCAGGAGCTTTACAAATGATCCCACTGGCTTAGAGTAGATTTGTCTTCTGTAGTGCGAGCAGGGAAACAGAACAACATATAGCTCCCACCTAGAGGGAGCACACGAAGATAGCTGCTCCCTCTGGGTGGGAGCAATGCCAGGTCTGGCACCATGCTGGGAGCTGGTTGGGCCACAGGAGCCCTGGGGCTCCCCCCGAGGCCCCCAAGTGTTGGCAGCCAATCAGAGCTGTGCATTTCCCTGCACGAGCTCGTCTTTTTTTGTGAAGACTTCGCGACCACAGATATCACTTACTTTTTCTTCCTAAATTTCTCAAAAACGACTGAATGGATGTGCACCAAATAACAAAAAGTGCAATCTGCGTAACAACTTCTGCCAAATCTGGTGTAATTCGGTCCAGCGGTTTGGGCTGTAGATTCTACTATGTGTCCTCTGAGAATTGACATGGGAAAACACACTTTTTTTGAGCCCCATTTTTCTCAGCCCCGCTTGACGGATCACCCCCAAATTTGCCATGCACAACAAGAGTTACTATGACACTTTTTGGGGAACATTCTGTGAAGATTCGTCATCTGGCACCAAAGATATAGGCAAGTCAAAAAACGATTTTCCTATGGAAACTAGTTCCTAATTATAATTACCTACTGTCGACCGCCAGTACGTTATATATATATATATTTAGAGAAGATTTCCTGTTCATGTTTGGCGTGTTTGCCTACGGCATGCAGGAGGGACCCTTCCGCTAAGTGTTCTCAGCATCAGAGGCAACGGTGGCAACACTTTGAATTTACCGAGGGATCTGCAGCTGAGGACCGCCATACAAACCACGAGGGATAATGACCTGCTGACAAGTGCAGTCCATCATTGTATGGAGGGACTTGGACACTGTGCCGTCGTCTCCAGTTCTGCCCAAAGTGGGGAAGTGCAGCTGGAAGTAGGGGCAAGTGAGGCACCTTTGCTGATATTTGGGCTGCATTCCACCTGACCAACACTCCCAATTGGCCCCCCACTTACTGTGAGTAATCCAATTCCAGGCCACAGGAACCTCCCGCCCAAGCTGAACATCTAGCTGCACTATGGGAAATGCAGTTCTCCATTCCAAGCTGCAAGGATGTTTCCAGCGTGTACGTGGGTCAGGTGTGCTCACTTCACTCGAAGATGAGGCGGGACTACTTTAAGATATTTAAGCAGTCTACCCAGCAGTTTCAACATTTGGCATTTGAGAAAGGATTCGTCCGAAACGCGTCATGCCACAGATATAAATAAAGATGCCTCACCGAGCTCTGCTGTGTCCCTCTCATCTTTTTCACTAATGAGAAGATTTCCTGTTCATGTTTGGCGTGTTTGCCTACGGCACGCAGGAGGGACCCTTCCGCTAAGTGTTCTCAGCATCAGAGGCAACGGTGGCAACACTTTGAATTTACCGAGGGATCGGCAGCTGAGGACCGCCATACAAACCACGAGGGATAATGACCTGCTGACAAGTGCAGTCCATCATTGTATGGAGGGACGTGGACACTGTGCCGTCGTCTCCGATTCTGCCCAAAGTGGGGAAGTGCGGCTGGAAGTAGGGGCAAGTGAGGCACCTTTGCTGATATTTGGGCTGCATTCCACCTGACCAACACTCCCAATTGGCCCCCCACTTACTGTGAGTAATCCAATTCCAGGCCACAGGAACCTCCCGCCCAGGCTGAACATCGAGCTGCACTATGGGAAATACAGTTCTCCATTCCAAGCTGCAAGGGTGGTTCCAGCGTGTACATGGGTCAGGTGTGCTCACTTCACTCGAAGATGAGGCGGGACTACTTTAAGATATTTAAGCAGTCTACCCAGCAGTTTCAACATTTGGCATTTGAGAAAGGATTTGTCCGAAACGCGTCATGCCACACATATAAATAAAGATGCCTCACCGTGCTCCGCTGTGTCCCTCTCATCTTTTTCACTAATGAGAAGATTTCCTGTTCATGTTTGGCGTGTTTGCCTAGGGCACGCAGGAGGGACCCTTCCGCTAAGTGTTCTCAGCATCAGAGGCAACGGTGGCAACACTTTGAATTTACGGAGGGATCGGCAGCTGAGGACCGCCATACAAACCACGAGGGAAAATGACCTGCTGACAAGTGCAGTCCATCACTGTATGGAGGGACGTGGACACTGTGCCGTCGTCTCCGGTTCTGCCCAAAGTGGGGAAGTGCAGCTGGAAGTAGGGGCAAGTGAGGCACCTTTGCTGATATTTGGGCTGCATTCCACCTGACCAACACTCCCAATTGGCCCCCCACTTACTGTGAGTAATCCAATTCCAAGCCACAGGAACCTCCCGCCCAGGCTGAACATCGAGCTGCACTATGGGAAATGCAGTTCTCCATTCCAAGCTGCAAGGGTGGTTCCAGCGTGTACGTGGGTCAGGTGTGCTCACTTCACTCGAAGATGAGGCGGGACTACTTTAAGATATTTAAGCAGTCTACCCAGCAGTTTCAACATTTGGCATTTGAGAAAGGATTCGTCTGAAATGCGTCATGCCACAGATATAAATAAAGATGCCTCACCATGCTCCGCTGTGTCCCTCTCATCTTTTTCACTAATGAGAAGATTTCCTGTTCATGTTTGGCGTGTTTGCCTACGGCACGCAGGAGAGACCCTTCTGCTAAGTGTTCTCAGCATCAGAGGCAACGGTGGCAACACTTTGAATTTACTGAGGGATCGGCAGCTGAGGACCGCCATACAAACCACGAGGGATAATGACCTGCTGACAAGTGCAGTCCATCTTTGTATGGAGGGACGTGGACACTGTGCCGTCGTCTCCGGTTCTACCCAAAGTGGGGAAGTGCGGCTGGAAGTAGGGGCAAGTGAGGCACCTTTGCTGATATTTGGGCTGCATTCCACCTGACCAACACTCCCAATTGGCCCCCCACTTACTGTGAGTAATCCAATTCCAGGCCACAGGAACCTCCCGCCCAGGCTGAACATCGAGCTGCACTATGGGAAATGCAGTTCTCCATTCCAAGCTGCAAGGGTGGTTCCAGCGTGTACGTGGGTCAGGTGAGCTCACTTCACTCGAAGATGAGGCGGGACTACTTTAAGATATTTAAGCAGTCTACCCAGCAGTTTCAACATTTGGCATTTGAGAAAGGATTCGTCCAAAATGCGTCATTCCACAGATATAAATAAAGATGCCTCACCGTGCTCCGCTGTGTCCCTCTCATCTTTTTCACTAATGAGAAGATTTCCTGTTCATGTTTGGCGTGTTTGCCTACGGCACGCAGGAGGGACCCTTCCGCTAAGTGTTCTCAGCATCAGAGGCAACGGTGGCAACACTTTGAATTTACAGAGGGATCGGCAGCTGAGGAACGCCATACAAACCACGAGGGATAATGACCTGCTGACAAGTGCAGTCCATCATTTTTTGGAGGGACGTGGACACTGTGCCGTTGTCTCCGGTTCTGCCCAAAGTGGGGAAGTGCAGCTGGAAGTAGGGGCAAGTGAGGCACCTTTGCTGATATTTGGGCTGCATTCCACCTGACCAACACTCCCAATTGGCCCCCCACTTACTGTGAGTAATCCAATTCCAGGCCACAGGAACCTCCCGCCCAGGCTGAACATCGAGCTGCACTATGGGAAATGCAGTTCTCCATTCCAAGCTGCAAGGGTGGTTCCAGCGTGTACGTGGGTCAGGTGTGCTCACTTCACTCGAAGATGAGGCAGGACTATAAGATATTTAAGCAGTCTACCCAGCAGTTTCAACATTTGGCATTTGAGAAAGGATTCGTCCGAAACGCGTCATGCCACAGATATAAATAAAGATGCCTCACCGTGCTCCGCTGTGTCCCTCTCATCTTTTTTCACTAATGAGAAGATTTCCTGTTCATATATATACTCCACGATTCACGCTCCTCCTCACGGTGAGAAAGTTCACAGCACCATAAACGAAAGCTACTTCTTTTTAAAATTCCATTGTGCAAACAAAAAATTGGACGGTCTACGCGTTTCGGCTCCCAGCCTTCTACTGGACCATAGAGTCCTTGAGTCTAGTGCATCTTAAAAAGTGTTCATGTGCATTGACCCCTCATTGCTTTTCATTACCATACGTTTCTAGACTGCTAACCTTCATATTCAACCAATGGTATCTTTTGTAAGACATTTTGAAGTATATTTGTAAAGTACATAATACATTTCAACATATTCCTTCTTATGGCATTAGGAGATTGGCATAAAGTGCAGGTGCATATATTTTTCCAATTATTATAAGAAATTGATACATTAATCAGTGAGATAAAAACAGGTAACCCTATGAAATTCATAATAAATATTAGGATAAATAAAGGGAAAAGTAAAATTGCCAAGGAATTATAAGAGTTATATGTAAACCTGGGCGAAATACTTCACTACGCTCACGTAGCGTAGCAGCAGTATAATAAACACCTTCAAATGCTTTGAAAAAGCAATTTTCTATGCTAAAAAAAGCATATAACCAATTCACAAAAATGAACTTTGATAATAAAATATCAAGCAATGAGAGAGGTGATGATTTTGGGGTCCCCCCTAACCTAGGGGGAGGACCAAGCAGATGCCTTGAACACAAAAAGGGTGGTCCCTTCCTCCTAGGACCACCCCAAGCACAGTTATGGGCAAAAATACAATCCCAACTGCTTGTTACTTTATCGTTTTCACTTTTGTGAAATAACTATATGCATTTTTAGCATATAAAGACAGAGATATTTATTTTATTTCAACTTGCACTGTGCAAGATGTCTTTGGCAATTATTGTACAGTGCAGTCAAGCACACAGCTACGCACTACGCAATTTGCATAGCTACGTGTAGTTCAAAATGTACTTCATGTAGCTATGTGAAGTGCTACTACGCAAACTACGCCCAGGGTTAGTTATATGTCTTTGTACATCAATTCAATTATTGGTTAATTTCATATTAAAGTGATCAGTGTAATTGATCAAATGTAAATAAGAGAAATTTCTATTTTGTTAAATATTGACAATCTCTTTTCCTATTCATAGAAAAGTGCATTATAATTAATTTCTTTTACTGTTCCATTGATTTACTTCTAAAAAGATGTTAATATTTCCTTTTCCCATATTTTATAGGGGCTTCTGTATTATTTTTTATAACGATCAAATCAATTACTATATATATGAAGACAAAGTGCTAGTATAATTGTATAATCATGATCTAAAATTAATGAATTCTCCATCCTCTTGTTATTGTTTTTCCTACATTCTTAGATTTTCTTATCCTTAAAACAATTAAACAATTGTGAGAAGCTGATGACAGAAAAAAGTTCAATTTCGTAAATTGATTTAACTCCTATAAATGTATGTGCAATTCTGCATCCAAATTATGTCCATAAGGGTTTTCTTTTCCGATTGCTAAAAAAAACGAGATTCTGTCTTAAATTTAGGATTCTGTCACCTCCCCTTTCTTTTGCTCTCACTAGTTTTATTCCAAAATATTTAAATTGTTGGCTATCCCTTGCGTGAAAGTCCCAAAAATGTTTGGCGTTTGCGTAGGAAAAATCTTTGTTTTTTATAGCACGCAGGTGCTGGAGAATTCGTAGTTTCAGTTTGTTTATCGTACTTCCTACATATTGCTTCCCACAGGGGCATTCTAATATGTATACTACGTATTTTGACTCACAGGAAATATGTTCTTTTAGTTGTTCAGTTTTTCCATTTCCAAGTTTGTATGTTCGAGAATTTTGTCCATGTTCACATGAACGGCATTTTGAGCATTTCCAGAAGCCTGGTGTGTTTAACCAAGATGATGTTTTTGGTTGTCTTATATCAAAATGGCTTTGTGTAAGAATTTCTCCCAGTGAAGCTGTCTTTCTATATGTGATGCTTGGTTTTAAGGACAGTGTCTTTTTTAAGGTTTCATCTAATACAAGAATTTTCCAATTTCTTTGTATGATTTCTTTTAGCTCTTTATTCTCATTATTAAAATCTATAATCAACAATGTTTTTTCATTTCTGTTGTCTTTCTCAGAAGTTTTTATTCGAGGTGTTAAAAGTTCATCCCTTGGTCTTTGCCTAACTTTGTTTTTTGCAGTTTCTATTACTTCCAATGGATAGCCTCTTTCGAGAAAACGACAGCTCATTTCTTCCAGTTGTTGTTCAGTGTCTGATACTTCTGAGCAGTTTCTTTTTGCCCTAAGCGTCTCTCCGTATGGTATACTCCACTTTAAGTTATTGGGATGTCCACTGTTCGCATGGAGGATGCTATTGCACGAGGTTGGCTTTCGGTGCAATTTTGTGCAAAGCTTTTGATTCTTGATAAATACCTTCACATCTAAAAAGATAACACTTTGTTTACTGATTGAGGATGTGAATGACAAGTTGTATTTGTTGTTGTTCAGTGAGTCTATGAAGTTTTCAAGATCTCTTTGATTTCCTTCCCATATCACAAAGAGATCATCAATGAATCTTGTCCAGAATTTGATGTTCAAATTCTCTTTATTCTTCATGATTTCAGTTTCCCATAGTGCCATTAGGAGATTAGCATACATGGGCGCAAAGGATGTACCCATTGCGGACCCCTGTTTTTGTCGAAAAAGTTCTCCTTTGAAAATAAATATATTATGGGTTAGGCAGTATGTCAACATTTCCAGTAACATTTCTGAATGTTCCAAGAAGCTGATTGACCTTGTTTCTGGGAAATGTTTTACAGCTGATATTCCATCCTCATGGAGAATTTATGTATATAGAGATGTTACATCTATTGTTGCTATTATAAATTCCTCGTCCCATACGATTTTTTTGATTTTATTTAAAAAGTCCATCGCATCTCGTAAATAAGATGGTAAAGAGGTGACATAATCCATTAGAAAGACATCAATGAATCTAGATGTGTTTTCTAGGAGAGAGCCGATTGAGCCTTTCTAACCTGTCTCAGGCCTCTGCCATTGCAGGGCCTGCGCGCACAGTTTACTGCCGCTGTGACGTGGCACATAAAGTGGTTGCCACGTCTGTGACTCCCCTTTTACTACATATCAGTCACCCCTAGTGTAGGCCCTAGCTAGCCCTATGGGCAGGGTGCGCTGTAGGTAAACGGTAGGACATGTGCCTTAACTGTGTGGCATGTCCTGGTAGTGGTAAACAGCCATTTTGGTTTCTCACTACTGTGAGGCTGCCCTCTCATAAGAATGCTTTTTGGATTCCCTGATATGTGTTTCAGTGGTAATTCCTGACATGAGAGGAGTGGCGTGATCAAGTTTGGTATGTTTGGAATAGTGGTAATAAATGCTGCGTAATGGTGTTCGCAGATTTATTATCACTATTTTAGAAATGCCACTTTTAGAAGTGGGCATTTCTGTGTGCAATGTGTCTTTGTGCCTGCCTGTTGTGTATTGCATGTCTGGCTTTGGAGTTGACAGGGACTGGGGAGGTGCAGTGGCTCCAGAGGGGCTGGGTGAATCAGTGCTAGGCTGAATAGGCCTGAACCTTCATTTGGAGTAGTGGGAGGAGTAGCACCTGGACCTGAATAGGACTGTGCCTGCCTTACACAATGCTGGATCCGCCCCCCTGTGGTGTGTCTGGGGCCAGAGCCTACACTGACAAAGAAAGATGTTGTGCACTGTAAAGAAATGTGTAAGTGCCCCCCATGACTGGTTTGGACAGGGCACAGAGCCCTGTGCCAGGGCAGAACAAAGACTAGCAGTGGTATAAATATTGGGGCTGTGACCCCAGGTAAAGGGCTGAACTGGTGCTTACTGGGAACTTGTGGTCGACGGGCTGCTGGACTGCCAGGAGGAACCGCCACTTTTACTGGGCCCTATGTGTGCTGGCCTCCTGTCACTGAAGACTCTGGGACACCAAAAGACTGCATCCTAGGTACTACACTTCCTTCAAGGACTTCTGGTGCCCCTCATTGTTTTTAAATTCCTAGTGACAGAGTTCATGAGCAGCTCTGCCGTGGGACTCTTGCTTCAGTGAGTCCGGCAGCAGCGTGAACAGAGCGAGGAGTGAGGGCACTCCCAGCCAAGTTGTGGCCACTCAGTGCGGGGCGAGCGCTGGGTTCATGCTGAGGGTGCAGGTCTTGCTTGGTGTGTTCAGCATGTGATAGGTGCTTTTCTCCTGCCTGTTGGGGGCAGAAACTGCTGCCCCAAAGAGAGCTGTGGCCCTGGAATTGAGCCTCTGCTGTGAGGAAGCACGCCGCCCTCTTCCTCCCTTGCCAGCCAAAGCTTCGATCGAGAGGGCGGGGCTAGTGAGGAGCTGCCGGGCCGGCCGTGATCGGGGAGAGCAGCCTCAGAACGTGAGGCAGGCGGGAGGAGCTTGTCCGTCAGCTTGCTACTACCGCCGCTTGTGAGCCATACCTGAAAGCGAAGCCTGGGGAGATGGAGCCGCATCGGTGTCTCCTGACGCGACCCCAGGCTGGGGAGAGGTTGCCTGGCAACTGGCCGGAGACAAGGATAGCTCCGCCTAGCTCCAGGAGCGCGAGGGCTCGAATCCGGAAGTCAGCCGAAGGTATAGCCTGGTTGTGGGCGGGGCCGACGGAGGGTTCGCTCCGGGCCCTGCTGTTTGCTTTCCACATTTCCTGGATGAGTGGCTGCACCGCGTGGTTGTGGGCAGCCACGGTTTAAGGCACAAAGGTGAGTTGTGATGTTATGACAGTGGCCCGGTTGGCCCTGTAGTGTACATAATCCCTGTAAAGTCATACCAAGTGCCTGGTGGCACAGTGTATATATGTGATTACGTTCTAATGTGTTTTATGGACAATACAAAGGCTATTTTTACATAACCTTGTGTGGAGTTTCTTTTGTGGTGTGCCTAGTGTGTCATTGCTGTGTGAGTGTGTTGCGCAAACACTTTACACATTGACTCTGGGATAAGACTGACTGTTCGTGCCAAGCTACCAAGGGGGTGAACAGGGGTTATCTTTGGTATGTAACTCCCTTGCCCTGACTAGAGTGGTGGTTTCTGCCTGGCTTAGGCACATGCCCTAGCCAACCAGAAATCCCATTTCTAACACTGACCATGTCATGAGTGATGTAATATGTGAGGTAATAAGCAGTGCATTGCGGGGGCATGTTATAGTTAGCTCAGCTAATTATAACTGCTGAATTTTACTGGTTCTGTACGAGTGAAAATTGAGCCTAACTATAACGTCCCGGTACCCTTTGTTACTTTTTTTCAATTACTTGCATCTGGGCATATCTAAATATGCTCTCTGTAAAACTCTATGCAAACCCATGTGATATAAGGCACCTAAATAAAACACATAAGGTGATTACACGCAGTGACTTAAAATTACAGTGGCAGAATTATGTGTAGGTAAGCCAATTATAACATGCTCAGTCATCAGAATGATTAGGAGCAAAGCACAACGAGGTGGAATACTTTTACCTAGCACTAGAAAAAGGAGCAGTTAAGTGCCTTTCTGACAGAGTCACAGAAAATTAATAAATCTACTCATCATGGATACATACCTACAATTTACATAGATGTACACATTTCCTGAGCTTCATAGACTCCCAGGGGCTAACTACAACATGGAAGTCTAAGCAAATAATAGATTTCCTGCCACTTTCTTTGGTTCAACGGAAAATCAGATGCCAGGCAGGTGCAGAATCATATTGGCAGCCTTGTTTTCTCCATGGGGAAACATATTTCTTACTGACAACACCTCATCCTACACCATGTTGAAACATGGAGGTTTACCTAGATGTTCCCCACACTGGAAATATTCTTACTCGTGGTTTTCTCAGAAGAAACTTTCCAGGGTAGAACATAAATGTAAAATGATCGTACATTTCCGTAGTGTATTCAATGAGCGTGGTTAATCAACTTTTTTCTGGATTTTAACACTGAAAGGCCTCCTCTCCCACCCCTGGTCAGAGATGTACTCCAGCGCGCAAAGAACCAGACAGAAATGGCCGCTAATCCCAATTTCCACCTGCTGATCAGATTTTTGCACACATACGTTCGAATTGATCCAAATACTTTGTGAACTGACCTCATTACCTTAAAAAGTTGGCTTCCTTTGATGCAACTTTCATAGCTTGCTTCACACCTCAAGTTTTCAAAATACATACGCAGCTTTCTGTCTTTCAGATTCACCACGCAGAACAATTGTTCACCTCATTTACAAGGGACTCTACAATCTACAGTATTCGACCCACTTGTTTACTTGAAGAATAGTAGAAGTGAAGAGTATCCGGTTGTAATCCAGGGCTCTGCAAACTGACTTTTGATTCCACACCTCCCCCAAAGACAATATAATAGTATTCAGGTCACTTCTGAAACATGACCCAGTGTGAAATTCTCAATGATGAGTGAGATTTGTATTGATTCATTTCTATCTGCTGGTATCTGGCCTTACCTGACCACTTATCTCACTTTTCAAATGAATTAATCATAAAATTGACCTTACCCTCACACCACCTTGTTAACCCTAAAAGCATCAGAGGTTTTGGTGATTGGTGCAACAATATGTAAAATGGTCCAGCAGAAAACATCTTCAATAGATAAATCTTCAAATAAAAGGACGTAAAGAGGGGCACCAATCAATTGCCTAGTGTGTCTGTATGCATTCAAACACATTTCTTAGGCTGTAATAAAATAATCCCTCACAAACTGAAGTACCTTCAATCTGCTCCTGACCTTGTCTTTGTAACGTAACACAGTTATGCAAGGCAGAACAGGCTGTTCCCACATCACCCACTTAACACTCCCTTTGTCCCTCTTTCCATATCCCCATAGTGTGTCATGCAGGAGATGCGGCGTCTCTCGATTCTCACAGCCCAAAATCCGTGAAACGCCAGTAGAGGTGCACTTTTAGTGAAATATAGATATCAGAGAAAGACAAAAAGGCTATAAGGCATGGCACTACCATATAGGCCATTCCTTAAGGACGTTGCTATAGTATGTACAGACTTTATTTGAGCTTCCCTCATGGGAAAGGAAATTCAAAGGTGCAAAATGTAGCTACATATATTTTTCTGGTAATAGCCCTTTGAGACCGCCTGTCTTCTCTACTGAATTCGTAAACCCAGTGACAGATCCAACAATAGGTCCAATAATTATTGTGTTTATTCAATGAAATATAATAAATTCCAGCACTCCATATTATCTTCAGTACAAATATGCTGAACTCAAACCATTCAAGTCTATTAGATTTTATGAAATAGCAGAACTGCACCACTGAGCAAATTCTGTTTTTGGGAGTTATCATATATTTTGCCCTATTAGCAGCCTCCCTATATTGTTCATAGCATGCATTATATTTATCATGTATTTTGATTGTGAACTTCGTTATATGCAAACAAGGGGACCCAAATCAGATTGGCCAGGGACCTTTGGGTGTAGCTATTTTGTGTAAACAGTGGTCCCTAACAACAGAAATGGAAGTAGGGATTAATATAGAAGTACAATGAGATCTATATATGTTTGTCCATCCAGACAAGGAATGCACTTCACTGCTGGGCTTATCCGGATCGCAATTGGTTCCTATACTTCCAGGAACCTACCATGGATATAGCTGTACTTTAGGGCCCACTGAAGCTCAAAGTGGATCGCCACCAATTACCCCCGGTTCCTGTACTACGGATACTGTGCAATTTCATTACTATAGGACTTATAGCACCTCGTTAGGGTCTCCTTATGGCGTATGCCCACGCGCTCGCTGTGTCAGTTGCTCCCAGTCCCGTCCAGGACATGGGGTTAATGGCGTGATTGTTCAACAGGCATTAGTCTCGGGCATATATGCTTATGTCCTGATGATGATCCCGGTACCAAGTCCTATGGGATCGAAACGTCGTCGACTTTGTACACCTTGGCACTATCATAATTATACATTGCAATGTGCTATGGTGTTGTTTTCTGTACTTGCTTGGAATACTGCACATTTATATCCAGGCCCATGTAAATGCCTGAGCCTTCTTTCTCCTTTTTTTACCTTTCATGATGCATGTGTCCCCTCTTCTAAGTTTTTGTTTTGATTTTACATTAAGACAAATATATTAAAGATTCCTTGACCGGATGGACAAACATATATATATTTCATTGTACTCTATATTAATCCCTACTTCCATTTCTGTTGTTAGGGACCAGTGTTTACACAAAATTGATAGTGAACTTCTGCAAAAAACTGAGTTGTTAGTAAAAGGGAGCGACTACCCACCTAAAATAACAAACACAAACCTTGTTAGGGTGAACCACTAAAGTCACCAACTTATCCTGAGCTCATCCCTGAGGTAGCTATGGCACAGATCAGAGAAGCTTAAATTAGAGACAATGTGTGAAGCAGTAACAAAACAGTCATAGAGTTGAAACACATCATCAGAAAAATCCCAAACCTATTTAGAAAAATTGAGCACATTTGAATAAATAAATTGACACCAATATGACAAAACAATTATGGAAATAGGGTTAACGGAGATATGAATTTTTTTATGTTTCAAACATAAATAGGGCCAAAAAGCATTAAGAGCCAAATGAGGTCAAGTGGCCGTGGTAGACCGGGACCTAGGTGCGATTTGAGACCACACCTCCAATGGAGCATGATCGGATACAGGGAACAGGTTCGACCCAATCAGAGGATTTACCTTGGGGCTTAATGTAAAAAATGGAAGTCCTAATTCTACAGCAGGGCAAGGCAGTAGGCTGTAGCTAAGAACAACTCCACAAGGTCTGATAGCTGTCCGATGAACTCTCAGCGAAGGCATTCATTTTTGGCAGGAAATCTCAGAGTGGGAGGAATACAAATTTCGCACCCAGGAAAGGACTCTCGCGGTCCGGTACATTTAGCACCTTCGCCTGATCATGGTTTCTTTGTTCACACCTAGTCACTTTTTTGTAGCGTGATTCCCCCAGCTGAGCAAGGCTGCAGCTCAAAAGGGCCCAACTGGGCCAGATACCAGGATTTACCATCACTAAAAAACTCAGAGAGGAGGAAATCTGAATCTTCAGCCCAGCTGCAATGCATCTTGGTCAGATTGGCTTGGCAGATTTGTCCCAGTTCTTGGGATGTCTTTGGAACCAAAATATTTTTAAGTCCCAGGTTTTCATGTGTGGTCGGAGCCGTCCACTCTGACCCTGCAAAGGTTTACTACTGGTTAACAGGGGTAAACTGCACAGAGGTCTACACCCAGGAAAAACAGATAGGACACAAATCTGGGGGTATACCACACAAAAGATGGTAATTTAATACAGCTTCTAGTTCATATATTAAGTTGAATATATGGAGCTTAAGAGAAAGTATAACAGCTTTAGGCTTTGATGAGAGTGTGCAAGGTAATTCTCATGTTATTTCTCTCACCTTTGATAATGATCACAAAGTTTATTTTCCTGAAAATAAACTGCTTCAAGAGTATATAATAGCTGTTCACAGCCCTCTCCATGATAGAGATCAGAACTTTGGTACCATTCTAGCCAGCAGAACATCTCAACTCCCAGCAAAGCTTTCCAGGCCATCTGTGGTTGCTTTTCTAATAACAGCTTTTACAATAGAGACACAACTTAGCATTGTCTTGCAAACATGTCTAAAAACTGGCAAAACATATGAAGTTAGGTATGAAAGTATGCTAATTCTGTCCAAATATGTAAAACCTCATTATGGTAATATCTTTGATGCTTACAAATTAGGCTGGTAAGGATTCTTAAAAAATGCAACGCATATAATATGTTGCCTGGTTTTCTAATATTTGTATTCTGTACTTAAGCTTATACTGTGTACTGCAAATATTTTGCTTCATTTATTCTGCACTAACATTGGTTTATAGTAATGTCTTTTAAAAATAACAGTGTTGATTTCTTGTGTATGCATTTGTGGTGAAAGGCTGTCATAACTCGCTACAGGAATAAATAAATATTCCTAACAGTATCTGGCATTGCTATGTGCCCAGTACGCATTATCTCCAGGCAATTTGTGGGAGATGTGTGGGTCATAACCAGGGCCACTGGAATTATGCAGCAGGAGAGGGCCAAATTATGTGGCAGGGTTGACTAAATATGAGGCAAGAAAAGGCAAATTATGCTGCATAATGCGGCCCATTTTGTGATAGTGTTACTTCCTCATTTTGTCATTTTTTTACACTTGTTAACACTGCCTCGGCATAGATTGCACCTCATACGTACCAGTTTGACAATTAGCAATAGAAAGAGCCTCCAAATACGGGGCAACACATGTTGCTGCATTTTTAGTAACCTTTGAACCATTTGAGCTAGAAACAAATTTGATTTTGGGTTTGCAATCTGCAAATTATGCAGCAGATGATGGATCATGTGGCAAATGTGGCAAACCATAATTATGTGAAAAACGCAGTAGTTGCACAATCACATAATTCCAGTGGCCCATGTCATAACTTGTCTGTTACTTCAGCTCAGAATTGGTAAAACGGTGCGGCTTGCCCATGGGCCACAAGGGATCTACCAGGTCGTGTTTATATAATGGTTGTATAAATATAACAGTAAATTTCTCAAACAATCGTACTGAAACACAATAAATACATAAATACAACTGCCGGTAAAATGCATAAAAACAGAAACCATGTTATAAAAAGTAAGAGCAGCAGGACTTTGACCTTTCCAGGATCCCTGAGTTCCGTCTCAGGGCTAGAGAGTTCTTTTTCGTAAAAATATATATTTTTCCTTCAGAGACACCACCCCTGCAGGCCCTTTGGCGGCCATTCTGCCCAATGTAGAGAGTTTTGTAGAGAGCCCTTTAGAAAAACAGTTTGGCAGCCTGCTTGCAATCTTTATTCCTCTGGGTGCATGGTTGACCTCTGAGATAAATTTTCAAGGTGACGACTGATCTTTGAAAAATTAGAAAGTAGGGTCCCTGGCATGCTTAGAGTGTTTTCTCAGCTAGTGGATCCTTAAGCAATTGCCATGCCCGTGACCAGCATGGAGTGCATGGCAGGAAGCCTTAGGCATTAAACTAAGTGATGGAAACGATGTTAGAGGGGCTACCCAGAATCATACACACCCTTAGATGCTATGCTGCTGGCAAATGAGAGGGATGGAGCTTCCCAGAGGGAGCCTAGATTCTGTTTTCAAAACACAGCGGTTTCTGAACCTCTACAGGAGGCGCAGAAACTTCATTTCTACACCTAATTTAGAAGTGAGGATGGGAGAATTTGGTCGATCAGATATCCATTGATTTTTGTCAGATACCCAGATACTGCCCAGCTCTCAATGAGTCTGTCACCCTAGGGATCCATCCACATTACAGTAGGACTGACTATTCCTACACCATACACCTTATTCACTGTCTGTCTTACTTGGAGAAGGATTTTTGCTCCCTCCTTGGAAGCAAATTTGAGTTCATTTCTGACATGATTTATACTCTCCTCTCTGATTAATATCTGATACAATGGCACCAATTTTCCACCAGGCAAAACCTTCAGCCTAGTAAGTGTTGGTCCAAATGAGAAGGGCTTTTTCAGGTCAAGTGAACACCTGCAGTCACATTTCTCCTATTCAACCAGCATTTTAAATTCCTCCTCCCTCATCCGTAGGTGATCTACAAGAACTCACCCAAGCATTTTCATACAGGTCAGGAGATTTGTCTCCATCATGTATCTGTTGCCGTTCTTGTTCTTAGGGTGAAGCTCTAAAATGGTGGTTTGACGCACCTCTACATACATATAGTAGCGCATTATTGTTCAGACCCAGCATTCATTCTGAAAGACATGTAAAACCCTCAAGTCTGAACTGCAAACATTCTTGAACATCCTTGAACATGTGACAAATGCCAGCTACTGGTTAGACTTACTTTACCTTCACTGAGCATTGCAACTAAATTCCTGGAACAATGTGTCTTTGTTGCTGCTCCATGTGTCAAGTTCTTCTCATAATCCTTTACTTCTTAAGGCCCACAGATTTTTTCCTGGCTGAGTGAGGAGGGAGCATCTTCTGCTGAGGCTGCATTAGCTGGTCTGGCTGGTGCGGTAGCAGAATATTGTTTTTAAAATATTGCCTGACCTTAATATTGTATCCTAAATATTGTTTACAAAAATATTGCCCCATTGGAGTAGAAAATCTCCAACACTAAAAGGTAAAATGTATGATAAGGTTTATGTGAACCACTGGGCACTGTATTAAGGAACACAACATATTCTATGGGCAACACAATGCTAAAACGCCAGTTTATGTATATTTGCCTCTGCCTTCAGTTAAAGTCAGCGCTAGTAAGAGTTTACAAGGACAACACATTAGGGCCCAGATTTACAAAGACGTCATGCAACACTGTGCTCTGCTCTGTGCTGCATTGACTGCAAGATAGAAAGCAGGTAAGCACCATATCTATGAAGATATGACATGGCCCTGCTCTCTCACTAGTGCTGGCGCACAATCCAGCTACCTAATGGCACACACACACTTTTACACCATAGTGCAAATGTGCCTGCATCATGTTCAGCATAGGTTTTGTGCTGGAAGGGTGCCCTTCCAGTCCAAAATACGGTGCCTATACAAAACTAAGTACTTTCCCACTTTTGTTGCATGCTGTACACAGCAGAACACAGCCAAAGTCAGAAAAGTATGGAGAAATAAAAGCATTTCTCTTTTTTATGGTGTAAAGCTCGGTCTACTATTGTTAGTAGATATGGTTTTGCATCAACAACCATAGGTGGTTGCATGGGAACATCCATGTATGACCCAGGGAATGCCCCTTAATGCAAAGCAGTGCAACTTTCCAGCACAAAACATGTTTTGCACTAGAAAGCAAATTATAAATACACATTTTGCTTTGGTTTG
Source organism: Calotriton arnoldi (assembly GCA_963921515.1). NCBI lineage: Eukaryota > Metazoa > Chordata > Amphibia > Caudata > Salamandridae > Calotriton > Calotriton arnoldi. Next base: position 606,926 of record CAWUFW010007666.1, on the reverse strand, counting down.
CATCACTTTTTGTCACACCAACCAAACTAATAGGGAATCTGTCCCTGGATGTCACACTGTATGAAACCGCAGCAGTCCTACACAAAGCATGAACTGAGGCGATGGCTACACAAAATGGAACTAATGATACAATTCAGCACAATTAAAAGTTAAAATGTGCCCTATGTAGACAGTTAAGTCAATTAAAAGAAGAATGTGTTATAGCTAAAACCTGAATATTTAAAATAAAACAACTACAAAAATAGATTGCCCAGGAAATCGAAACCAGTACCCCTTCGAGGTGATGCATGGGACATTGCACAGACATAGATGGACCAGTGAAGAATTATAATTGTCTGAAAATAACTCATGTTCAAACATAACTAAGATTTTGTTCACATTCATCCACTACATGGTCATCTATTAGAGGTAGCCAGGTTTGCCTCTACTACACCTTGCTTGCCCTTTGGTACACCTACCACTGTCTTTACTACCCCTAATTTTAGGAGTTAGGAATGCAGCAGCAGGAAATTAAAATAAGCAGGGCTCATGGAGCCCTTTTTCTGTAATTACCCCTCCATGTCCCACTCTTCTGAAGGCAAAATGCCGGGGCGATGCGCCAACCATGTGATGTCATTGTGTTCAAATACTGTATGCTCTCCTACGTAGGTTTTCCTTCTTCATTTGTGTGCTGTTATGTTCCATATAGGTACCCCAATATAGGCTCGGGTAACATCCTAACCTTTCACCCATATTCTCCTCTACATTACACACATAACGGTTCTTGGGGACTGACCTTTTACCTAGATACGACACTGCACACAGAACGCAGGGTTTTCCCTAGTAAAAGCCTCATACATTATGCATGAGGGTTCTTGGAAACTCAGCAGGACTACCATCTCCTGCATAATAACTATGCATAACGTTTATTCCCTACGTCATCCTAAGTCCGACAATGGCACAGCAAGGTAGAACCCCTGGGGACACCTTTGGGTATATAAACATCACATCATGCTGAGATAGGGAGAGGAGAACAAGGACTTCCCTACCAACACACTGACGCGAGACGCTGAGGCTCCTGCATGCAGATACTCCAGCTCGCAGTGCTCTGACATCCCTTGCGGGGTGTCCAGCTCGAGACCAGTACGGGGTTCCATAGTCTCTTACTTCAGGTAATGGGGTTGACTTTATCCTAGAGGAATTCTTGGCTGCACACCCACATACATGGTAGGTGCACTTAGGTACATCTAGTTATGGTCGCATCGTAGGAGTACTCATTTTACTGTTATGTATTTTATATACCGGCCTGTATCCATGGTTTTAGCACAATGGTAGAAATCTACCATCCTTTTACTCTGTTAGTGCTTCTAATCATCTATATCTGTTTCTGTCTAATGGTTGTTTCAGCACACCTATTTTACACTAAAATGACGACTGTTCAATAAATGCTTATTGAGAAACGTCCACACCGTTTATTCTGTGTATCTCTCTGAGACGAAGTGAGCACGAGTGATTGAGCAGAAAGTAGTACACTGTTTCCACGGTCCTGAGGGATCAGGGTTGTCATGTTCGATAGTTGCCAAGAACTATTCTCTCCTTGGTAAGAGGGGTTTCTAGTGGCACTGTGAGCTAGCTGGTATATAGGCTAACATACCCGGTGGGGGTGTCTAGAAACCGTCTGGGCACCAATCCCGCAGTGTATGTTGATACAGATCCTATATAGGTTTAATAGGAACTACACGACAGTGCATGTTGGAAGGATTTCCAACTATGGTGTTTTGGCTTTCTTATATATTAGAAAATGTGACAAGGTCTCAGAGGAACACTGTACGGTGAACTGGCTGCGGTGTCTATGTGGATCCAGTCCAAAGTGATGTTTTGCTCACTGATCTTTTTATGGATAAGCTTTCGGAATATGTTGCCCAGGCATACATCTGAGTGGCCTTTCCCGTTAGGTTTGTTGCTTTTTTTTGGCTGTTCCTCAGTATTTTAACTCTTGTTTAGGGGGAAGTTATTTTTCTGTGGTCAAAGAGTCACTGCACAATGCTCTGTTCCTTCATTTGTGTCAGAGAATCGTGATGCTTTCAGGAGGCACTCAAAATCTGTTCCGTTGAATTGCCTCCTTGATACTGCTTGTGGTTTTCAGTTTTAGCACCATAATTCCTATGGCACACATTTGCTCTTAATAAGTACCAATTAATTCATTCATACAGTAAGGAATATTCAATTGAGTAAACAAGTGAAAAGAACATCATAATATCTCTGATGTTATTAACTGCATTCCTACATTTGTTTTAGGCTTTTTAATAAGCAAAAACCCCATGGATGCCGAAGTAGCTGTGGGTAGTGCTAGGTGGAACTGTAGCAACAAAAACCCTGGAAATTTAAAAACACAAGAACAAATGTTAAACAAGAAACCCATGTGCCGCGTTATGTACAGGGAACGCTTTTCCTGTTTGCACCACAGCGCACCTTAAAACAGGTGCACAGGCGCAAACAGGGAAAGTGCACCCTATTACATTGATCGTGTTGCCCCAGGGAAGCCGTAAACTCGTGCTGCCCTGGGGGCAGTGTATTCAAGTGAAAAACTGAGCAGCTTTGAAGCAGCCACTCTGTGTTTCACTGTGCAGGCAGCAACCCGCCTGCGCTTTTTGAGGGGGATTTGAGATCCCCTTACAGGTGGGTGCAGTGAGTGACTGCACCTGCTTGCAAGGGGATGTGTGGGAGGGTCCATAGGACCACCTTTTTTCCCTCCAGAGGGCTGCCATCGGGGGCGCACTGACAGCGTGCCACCTTTTAGGTGGCATTTTAGGTGGCACAATGTCAGTGCGCCTCCTGACAGCTTCTTTACCTCTGTCCCTATAATACGGAGCAGATGCAGAGACAAAGGGATTCCCTCATTTGCATGGGGCCAAGCCCCATGCAAATCAGGGAAATACCTCTGGCGATAGCACTGGTGCTATATGTGTACCAGCGCTGTCTGTATTACAGAAGGGACCGCACAAGCGACTGTGGCCCCTTCTGTAATACCAAAGTGCCCCGGAGGCGCGCAAAGCGGGCATAATGCCTGTTGCGCCCCCAGGGCCCTTCCGTAATATGACCTCAGGTAAACTAAAGCAGAAATCCCGAAAACAGGGACTGGCAAGGCTGATAAATTCGGAGTAAGCTTCGGGAGGTAAAGAGACGTAGATCATTGGACAACAGAAGTGAGTAAATGAACAGTCCACAGCAAAGAAGGACACCTTGTAGTGATTTCCCTTTTGGACCCACTTTGGTTCTACCTTAGGTGCACATATTAGCTGTTTTAGGCAGCTTTTTCTTTGCGCAGCCACACAAAATATTATGTCACAAAAACAAATATATTATGTGTGACTGTGCAATGCAAAGGCCTAAAACAGCTAATACGTTCAACTAAGGGAGAACCAAAGTGGGCCCAAAAGGGAAATCATTACAACCTACAAATAATAACTACTGAAAAAAGTTACAGAACTGGCACTGCATTGAATGAAATGGACTGTGCATTTAATGCACACCTCTCTGGGTCTCAGTGCATTGGTAAAATCACATTAGTTACCATCAGCTGTGAAGTAGGACTGATGTGGGGATCTCAGAGGAACCCACCTCTGTCCCCTCCCCCGCCACAAACCTAATTTTGGGTAGTCTGCTAATTAGCTTCCAGATTACATCACTCATGACATGTTCTATGACATCATTGATAATATTACTACAATATCTGAAAAAACATCATTGATAACACTCTCTATGGCGGGGTGCACATTATAGTTATTATTTAGGGCACGAGTTATAGTTACTTGAGATTACTATAAGTGGTGAATTTCAGTTGTTTTGTTAGTTTAAATGGTATGTTTTAACTGACCTTTATACCTAACTATAATTTCCGTTTAACCTTTGTTGTTTCAGTATATATATCCCCACAAAGACATCATAAAAATTAAAACATTTATACAAAATGGATGATGGATGACTTATTAGGACACATATCTGTATCTACAAGAATAGCAATAGCACTTGTTTCACATGAGTCAGAAAGACGAAAACAAGCTCTGCAGATGAGAATTTAACGCAACAGATTGTGCCTGGATGAGCCAACAGAAACAAAGTAGATTCAGCGATATTGCTTTACCAGACAATTCACTGCTGATTTATGTCTAGACCTAAGTCATTAGTAAAGGATTATGAATGTCTTGTAAAACTAAAGTGCTTACTGCGTTTCAAAAAATGTGTGTATGTTGTTTGTCTCGAGTGGAATCTCTGGATTGTTTAATAATAGACATCTCAGTGTCCCTAATACAGTTGTCTAAAAGCTTTGTTTGTAAAGCATAAAAAACTTTTATAACTGGGCAAATGGAAGGCACAGGTCGCAGAGGTAAACGAAAATCTAGTTTAGAAATCACAAACATGTAAAAGCCTAGGTGCCCAAGTACCCACGACGACCAGCTGATACACGAACAGTAATATAAGGCAGATGTGGTAATGACTCATACAACGCTAACTACTCCTACACAATTGACACATTTTCTTCATCGCTCCAAATCTTTTATTGCAGGAAATACTGATCAATGAACGCTGGACTACTTACCGTCTTACTCCTCTCACCATCCCCCCACTATACACTGTGGGCCTCATTTATGGCATTTTGACATAGGGCGGCACAGCAATCCACCTTGCTGCGCTGCCCTAAGCCAAAGTGAAAGGGCAGGAAGGCACTGTAAGTATGCAATATGGTGCATTTCTGCCCTTTTTGCTTGTTCTGGCACCATTTTGACAGCCTAGCGCCAACGTAGGCACCCTTGCACCGTGATGCAAGGGTGCCTCCATTGCAGGCAGGATTGTTTGTGTGCAGGAAGGGGCACTTTTCTGCACCTAAAACAATCCTAGGAGGCGTTTTCCTCTTTCTATGTGTGCTGCAGAATGCAGCACACATGGAAAGAGGAAAAAACAAGGAGAAATTAACATATTTCTCCTGTTATGCCTCACCTCGGAAGCAGTGGCGTAACGAAACTTGAGGGGCCCCCCTGCAAAGTAAATGGAGGGGCCCCCTCCGGACTCAATCAGGAGCTCTCATGCCAGGGTACAGTGCTGAGGGCCCCACCTGGAGCTTGCCCCCCACCCCCGCACCGTGGGGGCTTCAGGGGCGTATGTTACGCCACTGCTGGACATGAAACACGACTGTATTGATTGAGTCCTGGTTTCAGGGGTTATAGAGCTAAATATCATGTTTATTTATTTGCGGAGAGGGCAATTATTTTATCTCTTATCCTCCAGCCTAGGATCCTTTTTCTTTTATCCGAATGAACCATAAATCGTTTTTGCATACTTGTAGGTCTTCTTTCAATCAAATGCCTCTAGACAATTCTACAGTGAATAGCTCAGGCTTCCTCTATCACTCTTGCTTATTTCTCCTCTAATAGCACTGCCACCTTCACTTGCTCCATTATCCCTGAGTGTGTGGCCAATGGTGTCAACTTTCCATGCGGTAAGATGAAGGTGTCGGCCCTAACATCTTAGTTGAAGAAGGTTTAACTATTATAACCTTTATTTACTGGAATTCATCATGCTATTCTTTTTTTCGTAGATACTCTTGCATTTCCCTTCTCCAGCTACTGATTGTCCCAAATGAATGTTGAACGTTCTTATCATTTGTTTTATGAAAAAAGAGTCATCGGGCCCCATCTTCTTTATTTTTCTGTTCTACTTGGGCCTCGCACACAATACTCCAAAAATGACCGAACATTTTGTCACGAATCCTCACCCTCTCGGTGCTTGTATGTGTACAATACCTCCAGAGAATTCACTGAAGACACACATTACTCCCCAGCGCATCATTAGAATGTGGGTAAGACCCACAATGGGCCTTGAGCGAAAGGACCAACCCCACAGCATTCTTGGGTTCTCCATCTTAAACACTTAACTTCCACCTATCATTTCCAATGGCTCTACATTGCTATCTATCAGTGTGAGCATGGCTAGTGAGCCCAACATCAAAGTTAAAACTACCTGCTTTCTGTATATTTGCCAGCATCCCAAATGACCCCCAAATAGTGTCAGAGCCTCCATATGCCCGATAGCATCTCAAAAAAATCATTATTAGTATCCCTGGACTCCCCCATGATCCATGGCATCATCATTTAGATTCCAGCAACAAAGTCACCATGTCTTTTGTCATTCATTGGTATTATTGCCAGCAGGTCCAGTTTATGTGTCAGTATTATCACAGTCCCATGGGTCAGCTCCTGCATCATCTAGAGGCAATGCTTGGTACTTGCCACGGCCATGGTATCAGTGCCAAAACATAGTGGTGTCCCCATAATCAGCTCCAGCAACCCACAAATTACCCATGGTCTGAGAAAATATCTCCAGTACTTTCAGCATTAGTGGTTGCACATGCCAAGAGATTATTGCCAGATTACCCCCCCCCACCCTCCCAAAATAAATCCAGTGGCCATATCAGAGTTTTTCATTGGACTAACATTGTTATTGGATACTGAGAGTGCAAGGTGCTTATAACAGCTGATATAACATAACACAGCCAAAGCAGTATCCTCCATGCCTATCCAAATAGTGCCAGTGCCAGACGTATGCAAAAGAGATGATAAGAACCAGCTGCAAAGCGTTTTATTGACTGTCACCACTAGAAATAGTCAATCAGGGATTGAGGCCTTCAGTGGACAGCTACACCACACTGGGGATACCCAATAATCCCTCCAGAGACTGGGTAAATACTATGGAACACAGCCCTCTAGAGCAGTTCATGGACACTTCACTGCAATGGACGCGTTCTCTAACCAGACTAGTAGAACTAATATCCAGTATCACGACAGCGAGATAGAAAAACTGCTGAGAAATATCAAAAATCTGAATAATACTTCATTCAAGCAATGGCTGAATGTTTTTACCGTAGGAATCAAATGCCGGAAGAGGGCTGA